>CAAKHF010006651.1:5935-20185 GCA_901007745.1 Hippocampus kuda | reverse complement strand
AAGCAGTTATAGATGAAAGAGGAGAGGATCAAAGTGTCCTTTCACCAGTGGATCAGAGACGTCATGCTGAAAATGTGCACACGTCTGCTACAAGCAAAGTTTTGAAAGCAAACACGAAGCTGTAGCGTCCATTGACGAAAAAAAGAGATTGGCTCACATCTCCTGTCCCCATGTAAATCCAAACAAGAACAAATAAGAACAAAAGCAGGTCTCTCCATCCTTAATTGTCTAAACAACCTTATTTGACTAATCATAAACACGTCTGCTGCACACCCGAGAGATCTCTGGCCTGTGTGTGTGTGTGCGCGTGTGTGTGTGTGTGTGTGTGCGTGCGTGCGTTAGTGCGCTCTGCTCAAGCGCAAAGTCCCACGTGGGGCAATTATATATATATATATATATAAAATGTTAATTGGTCGCTACTTCGCGGATTTTCGTTTATCGCGGGTGGTTTTGGTCCCCATTGACCGCGAGAAATGAGGGATTACTGTAATTTTACCCCTATACATTTTTAAATAGTCCTTAGCACCAGTTCTCACTTTCTTGCCCTTTTGTCAAAACTGTACACCCACAGAGCAGAGCAAAAACAACAACTACAAAAAAAAACTGAGTATTTTTGTAAGAGCTGTATGCATTGGTGATAAATAGTTGTTTGGAGGTTTATAATAAGTCAAACGGAGCTAGCCCGTCTTGTTTTATATACATCCACTGGATATATGGACTCTATGGCAAAGATTTTCACCTGTTGTGGGTGGCTCTGGTCTGGAACGTTCACACGACTGCATTGCATGCAGTATACATGCAATTTCTCCCCTCACTTGCACGGGATAAAACACAAAGCGCAAAAGAGCTGAATGGAAAAACGTGCTGGTAATCCCTCGTGACATTTGCTACCTGGTAATTGTCATTGCGCCATTCTGTCATGCTCACTTCCAGAGCATCAATACTTATTGCTCAATTCACCTTGGGCGACCTTGCGGCACTTGTAATTTTGACTCAGCACGATGTGTCAAGCGCCAGTGTAGCGAAGGGTCGCACGGGTATTTTCAGACAATCGGCCGGTGCCTCTTTGTTGATTTTCATAGAGGACCAATCCATCGCTTCAGGTAGGTCATGGCTTGAGCCCCCCACCACGCCCCACCCCCCACAGTTTGTCAGGAAAAATACACCTGATGCTCTGTAAAGTGAACAGAGGTGACTCTGTACTGAGGTATTAGTAGAGATAAATCTTCCACCGACGATGGTTTTCACGCCATTGCTTCTTTCTGTTTTGTAATTTCTCCACTAAGAGCAAAACCTTTGCGGACGCCGTAATGTCAAAAACAAAAGACACTTTCAAACTATAGCAGAGCACGAAAAGACATTAATCTTCATTTTCGCTGCGCGGATGAATCCCGGGTGAAGGTGGGGTGGGGTGGGGGGGGGGCTGGGCCGAGGCCCTTCTCGAAAAGGCGCGAGGACATCTTGGTCCTCTGTGGATACACCATGTGACCCGTATTGATCGCACGGCGTAATAAATGTCCACAGAGCCACAGCATCTGCTCAACGGCTTGCCGGTGAGCTCTTCCGTCCAAGTGCTGATCAATGAAGCAAACAAATGAAGATTCGAAAATGGAAGATTGTGTATCGGCTTGTGGTTATGAAGGCTGCCTGACTTTGGACGCTTTTAAATGGAATTCTCGCCAGGTTTGGAAGGGGAAATAAAAATTATAATTTAGAATTGAATCTTCAGAATAAAAGAGAAAAAGCAGCAATGTATGCTTGTATGATGACGCAGAAGTTGGGAAGTGCACCTGACAGACTTTGAAAGTAATCGGAGATTTATTGTGTTGATCAATTTCTGCCTGTCGGAGAAGCCAATGAATCTCTCCCAGGACGGGACTTTCATCACACACAAGACGGTCCAGAGCTGACATATTGAGAGTTTTGTGTTTCATGAGGAGTTATCAAACCTTGCTGTATGTTTCCATCCGCACACACGGTGTCAACATTTTGTTTTGGGGGTGGAGGGGGTTCATTTGTAGTCCAGATGGTTTGCATTTGGCAACCGTATTCCAAAGGGACCAAATCTGTAGGACAAGTTAGCCTTTGAAGCATCTCAGGAAATGCCCAAAATGACAGCTTCCAAACCAAATGGCGAACTTCTTGTGTCTTTTCATCCTTGACTTGAGGCTTTTTTTGGTTTGTTTTTGTGGGTCTACTCTTAACAGACATCACTAGTGAATTTCAAGTTATCAGATGCAACTGGTTTTCGGTGTTGATGAGCTTTGTTATTTCAATTTGGTGGGGTTTTTTTTTTTGGTGAGTCCTTAAATTTTGCTGCCATGCTGCACCAACATGTAATTACAAAATTACCTGTCTATTTAGTACATGTCTCCCAAATTCGATATAAATCTTAAAATAAATGTCAAGGAATAGTTGTCCTTGAAGAATCCTTGGAAATGGATCCTAAAACGACCACTTACAGGCATACAGTACTTCCTGTTTGTGTTCGTACTTGGCCTCTTGAGACTTTTTTGTGGGTCTACTCAGACAGTCTTACCAAATTTAATGTTTCTAAGTGATAATGACTCAGAGACCTGAATTTAAAAAATAAACAACAACAGAAGATCTGGGCATTGTGATGAAAACGTATTTTTCATCAGAATTTTGTTGAAGATATTGTGGCTTTTTAAGCATATGAGGTCCCAAGCAATTCTGATAGCAAATTGTTGGTATGGCATTGAACATAATCTGTAGTCTTGGATCTGCACAGGTGGGCTGATGGGGGGAGGAAGTCGCACATGTGAGTAGCTGTAGCAGAAGGGAAGGCAAAAGGCGGGCATATGCTCTCCCCTCTGTGGCCTGGCCTTCCTGTCGCCTCACAGGACAATACGGCACGGGCGGGAGAAAAAAAAAGGGGGGGGGGACAGACTAGGTACGAAACCTGCTCTGTGGTGGCCTTCACGAACACCATCACTCCTTTTTAATCTGGGTTTACCCGACGCTATTTTCAGAGGCGGTCCCGTGACTGAGGCGGAAAAAAGAAGACAAGGTGAAAGGCCAAAATTGGCTGTCATAAGTCTCGTGAGAGAGGCTGAATTTATCCCGGTTGTCTCGCAGCGTTGAACAGTCACATCTCAGCTTTCACCCCAGAACCCGCACAGTGACGCCGGATAGATAACGTACTACTGTAGTTGGTGAGATTTCCCTCCAAGAAAACCTTGAGTTGAGTACAGTGTGGTGGGAAAAAAAAAGCATTTGTCACATTTCCTTTTATTTCTGGGCTACGAATAACTGCAGTGGAAGAGATTCAGCACTAGAACTGTAAATCATACTATCCAACTCTACCATCCATGAAAAGACATCTAAAAGGGTCCGTTTTAGAACATTTTTTATTCCTTTCACTGCGCACATTTCTGGATAAATATTCAAAAGCAAGAGAACTGATTGGATAAAACAATAACATGAATAACGTCAAAGTTTTTTTTTTTTTTTTTTTGAAGAGCGATTTAATGTTTGTTTTAAAAGGAAAACGTAAAAGTGGGATTGGTTGAAGGGAGCAACCCTGAGTTTCAAGGTCTTGTAAATTAGGAGCTAGCTTGGGTTAGACAACTGGTTAAAATATGATTAGGGCTAGGTAAGGCGGGTTTAGGGGAGGTTAAATGATGAGGTACCGTCGTGGTATTTTTAGGTTATGTTTCGACGCAATACAATCAGTCCTCTGCAGTCTGAGAGATAGACGGCTCGAGGAGGACGTGCTGCGTGAGCATGTGGACGGCGCCCTCTACAGGACACACACAAAAACACACAAAAAACGAGGGCCTTTTGCTTGAAGAAGACAAGTGTAAATTGAAATCGAGGAGATGTGTCACCGATAATGCGCTGTTGTCACAGTCCTTTATTTTGGCTCCTATCCCACCGCGGCAGACTGGCCGGCTTTATAATCCTCAGGGTGAACAAAAAAATGGATTTGGTAGGCGTAAACAACACTTGGTAAGCTGCTTCACAGACCAGCATGCTACCATGCAAACTCGGTTTAAATCTCTCGTGTCGTGCAAACAAAAGGCAGCAGAAGCTCTCTCAAATATCAGTTAGCGCTTAGCGGCGTCATCTGGCTCGAAAAGCTCCCACTCTTCTATCGAGTACACGTCACTCAAAAGTTGGGCGCGATCTGACAAAATTCTTCGGTACCCATCTGGCTAGTGTCCAGATGCTTGTCAAATTTTTTTTTGAATATTTTGAAAAAGTAGATTTATTTCAGTAACACTATTCAAAACGTGAAACTTGACTAACGAATTTAAAAAATCTATTTCAGAAAATTAGAATACAGTAGTTCAGACTATCCATATGATTTTCACAATATTCAATTTTTTTGAGATAGGAAATTTGGGGGTTGTCTTAGTTTTCAGATCGACTGTGATTATCAAAATTAAAATGAATGAACACTTGAAATGTATCCATCTGTGTAGAATGAAGGTATGCATTACATAATTTTCACTTTTGGAATACTGTAATATAGTACTACTGAACTAAATCAACTTTTTCATGGTATTCAAATTTTTTGACAAGCACCTGCACATGTTCAAACTGAGGCGCAATCAAACCAACTTTTTTTTTTAACCATTTCTCCAAGATTCCAAACTTTCAATTTCCTCAATTCAAATCAGGCTATAGGTTTCAGCAGTGCTATAATGCACTCACTCACCAGTTGTTTCTTCAAACAAGTTCAGGAAAAAGGTTGTGGGTGGTGGGCAGGTTTATGAATCAATCATGTACAAACTACACTGATCTTTCCAGCTTGAAAATATTAATGTGTTGAAAGATCTTGTTGAGAGACCAGATTCCACACACTATTGCTTCCACAGATCTCCCATCACACCTGACTTGAGGCAACTTTATTTTTGTCGATCTACTCGGGATAGACATATTTACCAAATTTCCTTTTGCAAACCTAATTTACCATCAGGAGCTGAATCACACTCTCCTCCCCAACAAAATTAATTGGGTTGCTGTTACCCAGCCAATTTTTTGCGTGTTATACAACAAAAGGCAACAGAAGTTCTCCGTCAGCCCCGACCGAGGTCAGAGTTAAAACATCAGTTAGCCCGGCTCTAAAAGGTGACATTTTGCTCCCCTCCATAATTTCAGAGGCTGCCGGAATGTTTCCTGGCACGGGCTCTCCTCCCCGCCTCCGCTGCGTCTCCAGAGGCTCCGGACAACAGACGGGTCACAGCGAAGCCACATTTCAAATCCGGTGTGCAGATGGACACCAGTGGCGGTGATGCTAAATCCTGCGCCACTTGGCAACACGGCGGCAGTAAGGTAAGGGAAGCGATGCATCATCATCATCATCATCATCATCATCTTCATCACCATTGTGGGCCCGGTGTGAATCACACGTTGGAGGTTTAGCTTGGCTTGCCGAGCTACCAAGTAACAGTGGTTTAGTGTTTAGTGAATTGGACGTACTCGTTTTGGTAAACACAGACAAATTGAAGTTAAAGAACCGACCATACATGGGTAGAAAAATAGGAAGTGGAAAGTTAGCACCTGAGTGAAAGGAGGCCCTACGGTGATGGTTATGTTAGAGTGAGGTTTAGTACATTGGGTTTAGGTCCAGTTGGTGTTTGGCTTTTAGGGTGATGCTAGGGTTGGGGTTTGAGCTTTGGGGCTAGGGTATGGTTCCGTTAGAGTTAGGGGTTAGTGAAATAAGGGTTAGTGTTGAGGTTCGGGGTAAGTTTTAGTGCTGAACGGGTAGAATGTCGGGTTGAAGGTTGGGCTCTTGAATGAATCTTCAGTGACGCTAAGCTATTTTCCCCCTTCTCCAAATCGCAGGTTTGTCCACCTGCCTGATGCCACAGAAGACCCGATGCGTGCGTTGGCATGATTGCAACAAAAAATAATGTACCCATCTTCGTGCATCACAATGTAAATACAGTAATAGACATGAATTCATTAATTGAATACCTTCATCTTAATAATTTTATCAACCATAATATTATATCACAACCCATTGATTTTAGCATGATGTATTCTCATTGTCGTCATTATTTCTCGTAATGTTTTAAACCTAATCAAAATTATTTATCATATCATCAAGGTTCATCGTCTCAAAATAACGAGAAACCATACAAGTGGAACCGAACAAAAGGACTACAAATCCCAGCAATCAAACCCGGAAGCAAAACGCCGGCACGACTAACTCTCGCAGTAACGCAAAATCATTATTCAAACTTTCCAATGCAGCCGGACAACCATGATGTGGCAACACTGCAACAAAAAGGAACTAACCACTGGACACTACTACAATTGCAAGTCTCAACTTTATCAGTTCTGCCCACGTTGTGTAAACGCTACTCCAGCAAGTGTTTACCGCTTGAAAACAGCGATTAACGTTAAGCGATGCAGCAAACATAAAGCAAAGCAGACAAACAAAGCAAGCAAGCATGATTGAATCTAAAAGATATATTCGACAGATCTGACAAAAGAAAAGCGGACATAACAAAGGTATCTTACCATTGGGGTTATGCTGGTGACGAAGTGAGTGATTTCCTCCTGAACCAAACTGCGATACTTTTTTTTTGTATACGTCAAGCGAGTCACCTGTCAGTGGCAGCCCCGCCCCATTTAACCCAACGGGTTTATTATTGTACTTTTGCCGAAAAGCATTTCGTCTAGAAAATGTCCAAAACTCAATGGAATCATAATGATAAATGGAGTGCACTTTTATAGTGTTTAATCGACGCCATACGTTATCCAAAACACTTTACCAATGCTCATATCCACTTTTTTAAAACATAGTGCACATACTCCGCTGACGCGCAGCCGAGTCTCTAATCTTTAAATAACTTAAAATACCTTACTTGGACCACCATGATCCCTCACCATACACTGGCCAACGATAGAACCCAGGGTGTTTATACGCTTTTGGTAAAGTTTTAAATCAATTCCTATTCTGTTGTACCAGCTAACGCTAAGCGAAGATAACCGTCTCTCCAGTCCAACATTCAAGTTCGCAAACTTCCCTTTTCCTGTTTGCATGGTGTGAGAGGCCAAGTATTACGTGGCATAGATGGTTTTTACTGCTTAACAATTTAATATCATTTAATATCAAACATATACGGGTAGGGGAACGGGAACTGGAAGAGCACGCCTTCACACGACGTTGGGCACGTCGCACATTCGAAATACATCACACTTGTTACCATCATTTCTGTAATTCCAACATACTATGACTGATTCTCACTCCAATCTGAAAATTCAGATTTGGCATTTGTTTTTCACCGGACAATTTGCATCTCAATTCGAGTCACCACTAATACATGCACATTCCTAATATCGAACTTGACATGAACTGGCAATCAGTCTGGTTTTTTGCCCCCCCCCCTCCAATATGTGTCTAAATATGGTCTGATATCAATTGGCGAACAGTTAATTCTTTGTCTATATATCAACGGAGATAAACTGTAGCTCACAATAACACCGATGAAGGACAAACAGGCTCATCGAAGGTTATGTGCCTGTTTGCGTTTTGTTGGTATTTGTCACCCTCTGTCGCCCAATTTGGGTATTACAGCCACTAAAATGGAACCAGTCGTGAATCGCGTCCAGTGAAAATGCCAGTACGGTAATTAATCCACGCACAGTCTGAGCCCATTGACTTACATATCAAATCCTTACCACGACAAGCTTTTATACTCGTTACATGACTTTTTAAAAAAATTCCACACAAGTGATAATATCTGGAGTGTTTTAACTACCGTTGTACATTAAAAAAAAAGTCTCATCCTGAATAAAACGTGCGCGTTGTGATGTGATGTCGTGAGGGAAGTAGGCAGCAGATGGCGCTGAGCGAGGCCGAGCCGGCCAGGCGGCTGCCGCAGTGGAGCGGCAGATGGTGGAACAGCGCACTGATGGATGTTCTGTCGAAAGCGGTCGACGAGGAACCTGCTGCTCTCACGCACACATCACACGCACGCACTATGATGGATACCGTGGACGATGATTTATCAGGCATGTTTTTTTCCCTCTCCATATTTTTCCGTTTGTGCTGGAGGGGGGGGGGGAATGTAATCGCTGTTTCATCAATCACGGGAACGTTAATCAATTAAAATGTCGTCTTTATCAAACTACAATTGCTGACTCCCGCACTTAAGTCTTGGCTAATTCATCAAGTTTCATCCAAAACTCTCGTAGCGTGATGGCACAGATAAAAAGTCTAGGCCTGCTGGAAAGTGATGGTTCACCGTCCTAAAACGAGCCAAATTTGCTGGGGCGTCTGGGTCAGCTGGTGTCCGATTTTCGGCACCTCGCAGGTGGGCAACACTTGTCCTCTGGAGCTGACCTATATAGTGATACAAGATTTGAAATAGCATTTATAACAATTATTGGTGATTTGGATTGATCGGGAAAGATGACTGCTCATGTTAATCTACACCTTACAACAGCGGTCCCCAACCTTTTTTGCCCCACAGCCCGGTTTAATGTCAGACACTATTTTCAGGGACCGGTCTTGAAGGCTGGATAAATACAACAGAATAATATGATTTGACCTGCATGAAAACTGTGGTCTTTTTGAGACATAATAATAAACATGAATCATGACATGAGGAACGTCCTATCTGGCCGCAACACTCTCTGGTTGCTACGGTAATGTTTAAACGTGCCTTCAAAATAAGATACGCCGCAAATACACAGTGCATGAAAAATACAACTCAGCATCGCCGCATATTATGCAGAGCGGGCTTGGTGAGTGGTACTCTCCCGTTGAGATAAATCCGTATTTAAAAAAGTAGGAGTCTTAATACTGTCCATTAAATGTAGCCTTCTTTTTCTTGAAAGTCATAGGCTCCTCTTCTGTCGCCGCCCTTTTCCCCTTCCCAAAGAAATTTGTTATTTACTCATTATGCGAGCTCCTGGGTTTCATTTTAGCGGTAACCTATTACGTGACAAAGAAGCGCGCCTTGACCTGCGTCAAAAGTGACATATTGTGGACGGATGTAACAGAGAATATGGTAACTTTTAAAAATCAAACAGCGTTTAGATTCCAAAATGAATAAAACAGAAGTAATGTAAGTTCTTCTTTCTCTGCGGTCTTGGGACCAAATGACCCACGGACCGGTGTCAGTCCACGACCCGAAGGTTGGGGACCTTTGCCTTACAAAGTAGAAATCAAAAGAACATCTTGAAATAATACACAAAGTTAAAAAAAAAAAGGCTACTGCATGCACGCACAGAATATTCATGCGACAATCTCCCCTCTCGTGAGTTATTCATTATAATTGCCACTTTGCACAACATAAATAAACACAACAAGAATGAATCGAGTCAAACAAGTCAATGGAAACGTTCATGAGAAAAATGACACACTAACTACAAAGCGGTTGCTATCATATATATCAAACAGTACAATAGAAATAAACTCAATGAGCTAAAGTCATCCGCACAGCCCCACCCCAAATGTATTCCGCGCATTACAGTTTAAACGCGACCGACGCTCCCTACAGTTCTTCATGACAGCCGCCACGATGTGCAAGGAAATGAAACACGACTTGGAAAAGTCACGGAATGGCCCAGTCCGAGAAGTGAAGCAGCACTTACGTAAGCGAGCGTGATGTTGTTCACATTTACGCCACTAGAGGCCGCTGTCCCATACATCTAAATTCGAAATCAATCGTCTTGCTCTCGTCTCATTTATTCTCACTTTCTCGCACTCTCTAATTTTGTCACAATTAATCCAATTAGTATAATTTCAATGAGTTGTCAAAACAGACAAATGAATTATAAGCATTAGCGGCTTCTTATTCAGATGCTTCTTCTTCTTCTTCTTGAGCTTCTCGTGACTGCTCCGCTTTGGCCTTTGAGAATGCCCGCTCATCTTTTTTTTTTCCTCCAGCACCGGCGTCTGAGATTAATTATGGTCGTATAAATACTTGACTGAACTGACAAGCAAACTGGGTTGTAACCGGGTCGGATCCGCTCGTAATTTGCCTCATGAATCATCTGCGTTCATTTCATTTGCTGCCAAAAAAGGACACCAGGGAGTCCAGAATATTTGCAGTGACCCCCCCCCCCCCCCGCGCCCTCCGCTTTAGATCTCATCTAAAGCCACTATGGACAAGTAATTCACCAAATATCAAGTATTTAATGTCATTGATGGTGTAGTGGTTCACATGGTTGACTTCATTCCACTCAGTAAATTATCGACAACTGTACAGGGGACCAAGGGAACTTTGCAATTATTAAAATATGGTTCGACATCGTTGAATCCATAAGACACACAGTTGATGATCGTATAGTTCTTCAAGGAGCTGACAGCCAGCATGGGATTGATGACCATACACAGCACGAAGATGCCACTCCTGACTTTTTAGTTGTCATCGAACCATCTAAATGGATTCCTAAACATCTGACCCACTAGGTCAGCGATAGTGTAATGGTTGCCGTGTTTGACTGAAATGCAACCAGCGTGGAATCCACAATCATCACAAGCACTAGGGCAACATTTCAAATTTCTTCGCTGTTTTGACTGATTTCAGTAATGGAATGTGATTCTAGAAAATGTCCGCTTTGTCGGTAATAATGTAGTCGCTCACATTCTTTGTTGAGACTTTTGTGCTTCATGGCATTTCATGACAGACATGCCCAACAAATTTCATGTCATTTGATTAAACCTGTGTTGGGGCTGAGGGGTTTTTTTTTTGGGAGGGATAAAATGGCCACTTCAAATCAAAAAAGCTGATTCCCGATTCAAAGTTCGAGTGTTACAATGTTGCAACACACGTCCACCCAAATTCATGCCCAGCGTTGAAATTGATGTTGGGTGCTAATTTCTCAGACTAACTTTTCATTGTATGCTACTTGGGTGAATTTTGGGCGTTTGGTTCATGTGGGAACCTTTAAAATAAATACTGTATATTTTTAGCAGGATGATAACCGCTAACACGGAAGAGCAAAGATATGGAGTTAGCAAGAGATGCTACCGCTATAGCGCTTACATGACAGACAGCAGCAGACGCCGCCTTGAAGTAGACAAGTTTATTCATGATGATGATGATGATGATATTAATAATTACTCATAATTATGATAACGTTAATGTCATAATAAATAGAACTCTTCATCTGAAGCACGGAAAGAGAAGCATACAGAAAGAGAAAGAAACAAAAACACAAGAAGAAGAAATACGGGGGAAGGGACGAAGGGAAGAGACATTTTTTTTCAACCTTTCAGTATAGCCATTTAACATTTTTAAAACGTCTTTTTTTTTCCTTGAACATTTACAAAACGCAGAAAGCGATAAAGTCTTTAAAAAATCCTTATAAATAAATTTGCAGGGTTTTTTTTTGAACAAAATACACATTTTTGGAGGAGGAAGGTTTTTTTTTCTTGTGATAGGATGAGGTGGGGTAGGGGATATATACAGAACAGCAGGACTACAAAGTGCGGGTCGGGGCGTGGGGGGCACACATACTGGGCGGTGGTTTTGGGGGTGCTTGGTGGCGATCATTTTGGGAATGGTATCTGGTGGGGTGCCACCTGGTGGAGCGGAGAAGAACAACCGCCGCGTTGTCGTCGTGCGCGTCAAGCGTTGCTAGCTCATTTCGCACGTGGCTACAAAAGGAGTGGAAGACCAGTCATTGTCATTATGTACAGCCGTTACCATGTAAACAAACAGCAGGGTTGCTGCAACGCCTCAAAGGAATTGGCGATTTACCCTCTTAAGCCCTGGAAGATGATTTTTTTTCCCACTTGAAGACTAGTCAAAGGCTAACCACGGAAATCAGACCAATACATTTTTTGACACAAAGTATATATTTAGTGAGGGGTACGATGGATAAAACTTTACCGACGATTTGTGAATATGTACAGCTATGCTATGCTAATGGCTAAGATTTGGATTTCAGTGCTGAAGAAGCTACGTGATTGGTAACCAACAAAACAAGAATTAAAGTTTACAAGTAGTACAAAGACGGCGTCGGTTCACTTTTTTAGCAGGCAGAGGCGAAACAATGAAAACAACGATTGATATTTAATTTCCCGAAATAAAATGGTGCGCCGAGCCAATAAAATCAAATCTATGAAATACTTGTGTATTTGGCTGATGTGAAAATATGCTAATGGTTAAGATTTTGACAACGGAATTGTAAAGTAAATAAAAAATAAATAAATAAACACACACACACACACACACATATATATATATATATATATATATATATATATATATATATATATATATATATATATATATATATATATATATATTTAGTGAGTGGTAAGAAATACTGATGATTTAAAGCATATGCGAAAATATTAATCGATGCGATGCTAATGGCTAGCATTTGGATTTCAGGGTTTAAAAGGCTACGAAATTGGTGAAAAAAACCCGAAAGAATTAAAGCTGCTTTACCACCTCAAATTAAATATATCTACACAACAGTAAGGAAGCCAACATCCGTACATTTCTACTACGTCTATGTACAGTACATTCAAAAGCTGGACAATGGAAACAGACCATCACTGATAGAGTTCCTGTCATAATATGTTAAGTTTACTGCAGATGTGAAAATATACAGCTATGCTATGCTAATGGCTAACATGGAAATCAGGGCTTCAGACGCTACGTATGTGGTTAAAAAAAAAGAATTAAAGCTGTTTTACTTTTAAAATATACCCGTCAGAGGCTGACCAG
Organism: Hippocampus kuda; assembly: GCA_901007745.1. Lineage (NCBI taxonomy): Eukaryota > Metazoa > Chordata > Actinopteri > Syngnathiformes > Syngnathidae > Hippocampus > Hippocampus kuda. The sequence goes on along the minus strand of CAAKHF010006651.1, from coordinate 7,514 downwards.
TGTAAAATAGATGAATCGACTTTCTGCCATAAAACTGTACATGCTTGGGTGAACATCCATCTATGCTAAGTTATGTTTTGTTAATGGTTACATTTGCATTTCAGGTGCGGTTGCAAGTGGTTAAATTTGTTTTGTTTTATTTAAAGCTGCTTTACCACCTGCAATGGGAAAACGATCCAACAGTGCGAAGCCATGCATGGAATACGCGGCTAGATTGAGAAATCTTCCCTACGACGCCAATTAAAGGCTAACCAATCAAAAGAGACTCAGATTCGCTGCCAGAAAACGGAACATTTAAATGCTTATGCTCTACAATAATAGTCATTTTCGTCTCTCTAAAAGCACCAACATTTACACGCTAAAGTACATTTTTTTTTTGTATTTAAGACAACCATCTGCTACGTGAACCAACAGGCTAGGCTCGCAAACGTAGTTTCTCATTTTTAAAAAAACTATTTGATCAGGAGTTGTCGTTTGGCCTTTTTTTTTTCTTCCCGAAAACAAAAACAACAACACGGGCACATTTTGTATCAGTTGCTAACAGTCTCGCTAATGTGTGCACATGAGTGACATCGTGTGGTGACTGAGGGTAGTGCATAGATCATCGGCGGAGGCGACGCACGACGCCGACAGTTGTTCATCTCCTGCCCCGTCCGTCATGCGATTGGACGTCACGATGAGATTGGAAGTCTGTACTGTATAGGAAACTTCAACGGGGGGAGGAGCCCTGATTTGTTTGACCAAAGGAAACCAATTGAGTGAAACGATGGGCGATTTTGCTGAACGGGAAGTTGAGCATGCAGCCGCCGGGAAGCCTCTTGAAGATATCGCTATGGCGCACTCACACTAGGCCAACCAGTCATTGGCTTTGTGGATTATTTTGACTGGGCAAAGTGGTGGTTGTAATGAGTAACTGGCAAGTGGAGCGGGTGCATTTGTTGTGACACACGTCTGATTAAGATTAAGATATCCTTTATTTGTCCCGACGATGGATTTATGGATTTTTCCATTCGTCTTTGGTGATTTCGATTGTGCAAGGCAAGGGGGTGGGGGGCGGTTATCATGAACAGGTGTCTTTGATCAGTGGATTCAAAATAGGCAGATCTGGTTGGGGGTGTTTGAAGGAATCTTTGCATTAATCACGACACCAAAATTGCGTCCGAACAAGCGTGGCGTGGATAATTTCCAGTCATTCTGTTGATTTCTATTTTGCAAGATGACGGGAGTAGCCATGACATTAATCATGACATGTACTGAGATTGCCTGGGACTATTTGTCCTTGTGTTAATTTTCTGTTTTGCAAGATGCTAGTTATGATGAACATCTGGTAAATGGGAGTAGTGAATTCTTCATGATAATAGATACGCTGCACGTTTCTAAGCAAGATGTGGATGGGGATGGGCCCCCCCCGAACTGTAAAACGCCCGTGGACTAGCATTAGCAGAAGCGAGCACTTCCTCCCACTGGCTCATGATCAAAGAGCTCCGAGGCCGCGCGTTCAAATCCCACAAAGGACGGATGGGAGAAGCCATAAATTGGACGGAATTAATTCCAAAAGGAGGTGAAGTCAATGACTGTG
>CAAKHF010006649.1:15879-28836 GCA_901007745.1 Hippocampus kuda | reverse complement strand
TGTAGGGCACACATAGACGAACAACCATTCACACTCACAGTCACACCTCGGGACAATTTAGAGTGTTCAATCCGCCTGCCATGCATGTTTTTGGAATGTGGGAGGAAACCGGAGCACCCGGAGAAAACCCACGCAGGCCCGGGGAGAACATGCAAACTCCACACAGGGAGGCCGGAGCTGGAATCGAACCCGGTACCTCTGCACTGTGAAGTCGACGTGCTAACCACTGGACTACCGGGCCGCCCTACATGAAACACCAAATCTTAATTTTACTATTCATGAATATAAATGAACGTAAAAATATGAATGTATTCCCATTAGTAACTGTTATCAAAAATGAGGATTAGCTAATAAGTCAATACACAAGTATTTTTTATTTTATTTTAATGAAACAATTAATGAATCATTCTCATTCCAAATCGTTTCAAAATTTTGTTTATAACTAAGCTAGAATTAATTTACTTTGTGGTGACCCGAAAACGTAGCATGTCTAACTTTCTAATAAAACAATCAATTCTCATTTTAGAATGTCATTCATGATTACCTGTTGATGTTAGGTTATTTAAAGATGCCAAATTGTCCTTGGGGGTGAATGTGAATACTTGTTTGCCTCAATGTGCCATACGACTGGCTGGCGACCAGTCCAGGGTGTAACCAGTCTCTCACCGAGAGTCAGCTCCTCCTCTGCTATTTTTGCAGACTTTTCAAGAAAGAGAAAAGAGACATGAGGCTAAACAGTAGTAACATAGACTGTTGTATACCCAATTAAAGTATTTTATTTCTCCTTTTACAAACAGGACCAGTTCAATTCAAAAGACCCAAGCGAGAAAAAAAAGGCGGAACTCAGCGGTGCCAACAGGTTTCCGATTGGTGAAACTGTCGACTACTAAAACTACATCACATATATTATTCTGAGGCCAGGCATTCACCGCTTGGAGAAATAAATTAATGATTTGGATTCAAGTATTGCAGGTTTAAAGCTACGAGGCACCACTGACCTGGTCAAGACCAATTAAAAAAAATATGCACTGCAAGCTATATTATCAACTACCTACAGTAGCAACTAGAGACGTGAGCAGTTGGCTACATTAGCATTACCACAGAGGCAACTTGGTATGCTAGCAATTGTCTAAATTAGCAATAAGCCTTGAATGTCACAAACTCAATCTGGCACAAGATACACTAGGTAGCTTGCTCCAATGAGAACTGGGTATGCCAGCAATGTTGCTAACAAGCAAGCAGCTAGATACGGTAGCAACCGGCTATTATATTGACAAAATTAGCGAATGTTCTGTAACAATTACACATGCGAGCAACATTAGCAACTAGCTGCTAGCGACAGACCATGGAGTCAACTAGATTTGTTGGCAGCTCGCTGTATTAGCACCAAGTCCACATGGGCAACAAGCAACACTGTCAACCAGAGGTGCTAGCAACTAGCTAATTAGGAACAAACCACCAGGGTGGCTAGCTGCACTGTCAACTTGATATGATAGCAGCATTGGGAACTAACCACAGAATCAAGTAGCGACACACACAAGTACATGTGCTAGCAATGTTGGCAACACAATATGTAAGCACGTACATTGGAAATTAGATAGATATGCTAGCACAGTTAACAAGCAGCAAAAGAGCTAACAAGCTACACCGGAGACTACATACACTAGTACCGGTAGCAACTAGCCAGAAAGGCGACTAGATACACTGACAACTAGATAAGTGCTTAACTTTGGCACCACCCAATGGAGGCTCATGACTACCCTATCAACTGGGTACAACATCAACGGTAACAAGTTGCCACATAGAAAAGTAGCTACATCGGCGACACGCTAGCAGCTGGCTAACAAGACATGGAGGTATCCGGTTGTAGTGTCAACTTGATATATAGCAATATTAGCTACTAGCCACAGAGTCAAGTATCAACACAGACAACTAAATGCGCTAGCAATGTTAGCAACACACAATGGTGGCGACGGGATTTCCCAAAACTTGGCACTGGGACCAAAAACGGATCGTGGTTCCATTTTTAACCGAATGTTATTTTTATTGATCAACTCAACTTTATCATTCATTTCTCTTTACCTCCTAATGTTTCTCATGATGCACATTTTGTATTTAGAAAGAGTTTAGGTCATTGTTTTGGCAATGAATGATGTTTCTGTTATTGAGTTTGGAAGTTCAGGTCCTGTTTAAGAAAAGAATTTTGGGGATACCCTGAGCCATGTCGCTAACACAGCATAATTTAGCTTGAATGATGAATTGAGTGAATAGTTTGGTCAGCGGGTGAATATTGACATGAAATGAGCAGAGGCAGCGGTTAAAAAAAAAAAAGGTTTTGTACGACATGCAACCATGTAAGGCACATCTTGTAAATTACCCATAATGCCGAGCTGAAATGTTGAATCACCGCAGTGAGTGCTTTAAGACTTGATTGGCAGACATGTAAAGACAAAACAAAATGCAGGAGTGCCCTGAACAGATTGCTGCTTGCATTACAAAACAAAGAGAACTGATCAAGATGGAAAGGAAAGAAATGGAAACAGTGGACGTCCTGGCTGGTGATTGGTCAGTCGCTTTCGCTGCCCGATTCGCTTAACTGCAGGTCGTTTTCTGCAAGACAAAAACACGAAGCGGTGACACAATGGAGGAGTCTCATGCTGGGACAAAGGACAGCGGAATGTTCTCGGGAGGAGTGGGGGGCAAACAATCTCACAGTGTGGTCCAAATGTGTCAAATGTGAATGAACGCGCAACGCTGTTCCTTCCAAATTACTCATTTAATAATATTTGTACTCACTGAGTGTGTTCATGAGCCCTCCTCCGCCGCTGCCTCCTCCCCCTCCTCCCTCCTGCTGGCGGCTGCTGGTGGTCAGGACGGGCATGCTGTGGTTGTTCTGGGCAACAGCTGCAGTTGGGGGCACGGCGGTGCCGGTGCCACCGGCCCGCTCATCCTCTGAGTCACTGCTGCTGGAGCTGTCATCGCTGCTGGAGGAAGAGGAGCTGTTGGAGGAGCTGGCACTGCTCATCTGGTCCATGACGCGAGCCTCCGCCATCAGCTCTGCATGTGAAAACGATCATCATTGAATTGCAACACACAACTGGCTAAATTAGTAAGTAGGTGGGAAGGCAGAAGTTGCCACCTTTCTCGATGTCGTCCAGGGGCGATGTGGGTGACGTCTTCCCTTTGGGTGGTGAACTTTTGGATCCTGCCAAGCTCTTGCTTCCACCTCCGCTGCTACCGCTACTGCTACTGTTGCTCTTCATCTGTTGGCCCAGACGACTGGTCTGCTGCTCCATGCGGGAATGAATCTTACTGCTGCCCTCGGCCCTGGAACGCATAGAAAAAGCCAGAGAGCAAATGAAACAAAATTCAAGATGTGGCCTTTGAAAAAAAAAAAAAAAAAAACGCTTTGGCACCGGGTCTTCTTGACTGCAATATTGCTGCTGAGCTTCTCCAGTCTGTACTCGCCGGTGTCATGGTTCACAATGAGGATGCATTCCTTCATGTATGAGCGCTTGGAGCCCTTGAAAACTGTCACTGGGGCGCTGGAACCCTAAATCACATTTTAAATGAAAAAAAATCAACTTTATGAAATAATTGCCGCATGTAGAGAACAGACGAGGAAAACGCTAACCTCTAAATTGGGTAAAGTGATAGTGACTTGCTCTCCTTTGCCAACTTCCAGATCCCCTTCACAGGCCGTGTCAATCGAAGCTGGTTTGAAATCATCTGGGGAAGAAAGTGAAGCATTTTTAATGAAATTAATTATGGACGTTAAGTTCGAATGTTATGAAAAATAATAACTAAATTAGTTATGAAGTAGGGTAGGATCATGTCAAAAATGTGTTTTTTCCCTATTGGAAATGTGTAACTTAAAAGAATTTAGATGATGGAAATAATAATAATAATAATAATAATAATAATAATAATAATGACAATAAAGAAAAATATGGACGTGAAACAAAATATATAAATTGACCGAGACTCGTTTAATTCCATTAGCCATTTGCAGCGGTACCATCTTTGACGTGCCACAAGGTGGCAGTGTTGTCTTCACTGACCGCAGGCTAACACACAAGCTAATATTCAACAGCTATTAGTGGTTAGTTTTCACGGCGAATAAATAGATTAAAAATAAATTAACAAGAAAAAAACGACATCGACGTTATATAAGACGCCAGTACACACAGACTAAGGAGGCGGTTAGTTTCATTGGACCAGCGCCCTTCGAATGAAAAGTTAATCATCTGCGAGCTAGCAAGCTAACTGTTAGGCCGTGTGGGGAAGAAGGGGGAAAAAAACATTGAATTTGAAGCGTTGACTTACATCGCACAGTGTGGTAGGCACTTTTGGGGTGCTTCTCGAACGTCTCCCCCAATTTCAAGACGTGTTCCTGGTTGTCAAAGTTGGCGTAACTTGTTCCATTCATCCTGAGTTTGGCCGGATGAAAACTTTTGGCATCTTTTTTAATTATTATTCGACGGCCATGTAACATAAGGTGCCGCCGAGCTCCGCCTCTTCTTCTTTCTGATTGGATCGGGGTGGACAAAACTGTGCCCATTGGCTCATAGCCTGTCAATCGAAACTATGTCAGCGTTACGTTACAAAATGAAGGTAAAAATTGTCATGCGTTGTACGTAATTCAAAAAACGTTACTGCGGTTTTATTTTTTAATTTTGTTAATATTGTATTTTTATGGTTTTAATTTAAAAGACAATGATGTATATTCTGTTTGTTTTTTCCTTTTCATTGATTTAGCTTGTAGGAATTCTCACAAGAAATGTGTTCTCCTTTGGACCGAAGTTGGTTTCTGTTGGCATTTGATCAACTTGCAATCGAAACTTTACCAAAATACAGGGCAAGATCTTAAACCCTTTTCACTCTGTCTTAACACTTTTTTTTAACCCATGGTTGCTATCTTGTCATATGTTAGCATAACAACTGATATCATGTTAACATTTGCTCAATTCTTATTCAAAATAGCAGCTCAATACGGGACAAGACGCAATTTTTGGACCGCGGTTTCGTAACACGCAAGCTTATTGCAGCAACACCAGAAAAAAAAGTTTAACGTGATAACTTATCACATTAAAATGAGGCAAGTTCGCCTTCTGCAAAACAAAGCAATTACCTCATGTTCAGGTAACAGGTTGAGTCCTGTTTACATGATACGGAGCTTTTAAATTTTTTTTCTCTCTGTGCGTCATAAGCATGTTTTTTTTCTTCATATTTTTGCGGAGCATAGGAAAGTCAATTCCAATTCCCAGAGATTGATTTTAGTGGCGATAAGCAGTATGACTTAGATGTGAAGGGACAGCAATAATCTCTTTTCCTGCCTTTAAACGCCTTACGAATCCTAAGCCTGGAGTGAGGAGGGCCCATCTGCTGCCTTTATGTTATAGGATCAACATTGTGACAAAAGAATCGGCTCTTGGCCACTTTGCGCTTGGATTTATCTACAGGCTGGCTTTACTTGGACAAAGCGGCTGTATGATATGTCATCTTTCTGTCAGTCAATGGCCGCCGGGTCCACTTTCATTGAGCGTGAGGGGAAAGCCAGCAGGGCTCGTGTTTCCATGGTGGTTGTGGCTGGTGGGCCATCCCCGGTATAAACTATGCACCTGCCTAGCCCCCCCCCCCAGCCCCCCCCCACCCTAGAGAAATCAACAGTCGGACTCAAAAAAAATCGATATTATTGGCCTTGCCAAATCAATAGAGGGCCTCCAGATCAATAGAGGGCCTCCAAATCACATTGTGCTTGGGGCCCAATGGAGCCGTGGGTCAGCTCTGCATTCGTGATGTCATAGTTGACGTCTTCCATGCACTGTGGGGGTTGCCCCCGTCCACAACGTTGATGATAGCCTCTTTCCAGGCTTTGCAGTCAAAAAATATCTTGGTTTCCTGCTCACAGATTTGACGTACTTCTCACAAACAAAGACGATTCAGGCTGTACACCTTCGAAGAATATGAGACGATTTCGAACCTGTCAAGTGTGTTTGTATAAATATTGGAATAAGATTAGAAATGTTACCTGACCCAACAAACACGTTGATGTAAACATCACATTACTTTCACCCTTTCATGAATGTCATAAACTGTATATGTTTTCGGAACTGTCAAAGACAATTCTTAGCATTAAAATTTTTGTAAACCTTTGTTGTCCAAATTTCCAATATTTACAAAAATGCATTCATTAGGTTAGTGGTGGTGTTACGAAAATATGAACGATAGGTTATTTGAAGGCTATTCTGTTCCCAAAAATGTACAAAGTGTATGTCTAGTTTAAACGTGTTTACAAAAGTAGTGCACTCCTTTTGTCTTTGATGTTTGTTAAATTGTGTATGACACTCAAACCTGTCTTTGATGTACACGAAAACACTAGGCTAGCTGAAAGCACTAAATCGTTTTCAGTAATTTTGAAAAGGTGTAAATTATTTGGATTACTTTAGTTTATTGTGCAAAATCATCTTCAGTATTTTTTTAAAAGTTATTTCATCATGCCATGTATCAAACGAGGCTGACAAGACACTGGAATTCAAATCAAATGTGAGTGATCAAGCACTAGTGAAAACAATTCAACCGTAACAATTGCAAACAAAATCACATTTTGCTCATTGGTCAATCGATATTTCAGTTATTCAACAGTAAACAATAACTTCATAGCACAGTATAAAGTGTTCTCTTGCACTGTGTAATTATTGTGTGAAAAAGTGTCTGAACGCATGCTCCGATTTGACATTATCATTTTTACGAGGCGCACTTGAACGCAGCACAGTTCCCAAGGAGAAAGCCGCAAAGGAAGAGGTCGCGTGGAAGGGATCCTACACTCAACGGATTTTCTTCCTCAGCATTTTTATTTATTTATTTTCGGGAGGGGGGGGGGGTGTTAGAAATCCAAATCTCGTTTTGCTGGCAGGAGCGGCTGGCTTATTCAACCTGCCCGGCGAACCTGCCCCCACGCCGGGGGCTAAGGGGACCTGCCATCCGCCTCACGCGATGGAGGTGACGGAGCACAACTAATCCACAGTGAGTACGCGTAACGTCAAGCATCTCGGGCATTTTCTTGCCAAAAATTGGGCCGTGTGGGGCAAAATAGCACGTGTAAGTGGCCTTACAAAGCCTTTTTTGGGAACAAATTGTGCTTTCATAGCTTAATGTAGTTTTGTGAGCACAGGTACCATTTTAATGGCAATATATTGGATATTTTTGTCAGGTGAGGTGACGACCGATTTCCTGGAGAAATAGATTCAAATGTGCATTTTTTGTGCCAAAATACCTCCACGGAAAACGTCTTCATGCCACACTGGAACTTTTTGCGTCAGCAGAAATTAGACTTTGGTGACACAAACCAAATGTTTTAATGGCAAAATATAGAATGTCATTAATAGGGTAATTTTTCCAGAGCATTTTCTGGCAAGATTCAACATATTCCTCGACACAAATGTGGCGACAACTAACTCATAGATGGTGATGCTGGTAATGCTCGAAAAGTACGTCAGCGTTACTGCAACAGTATGCTGCCATCTAGTGGGCAAACGTGTAAATACACCCAAGATAAACATAAGGCAGAACAAAGTACTTGTAAATTGTACTCCCTTCAAATCGGTAAAATAGTTGGACTAAATATGGGTGGCGAAGTATAGCCAAGTAAAGCTAATTACAACTTTTTATGGTAAAAAAAAAAAAGTCAGATTTTTGCGGGGTTAAAGGTGAAACAAATTGGTTCAACAAATACCAAAATTTAAAGTATTGGAAAACAGTCCAAAGTTCTGCCTTCACTTAAAACAAAAAAAAAAGTTTTCTTATTCATTATATATATATTTTTAGATAATCAACAATTAATCGGTTATTGATTTTTTTCTGGCAAATATCGGAATCGGCATCGGCCAAGAAAATAAATAAATAAAAACTAAACTAACTGCCAAATATTGTGTCTGTGTTTTTACATCCACGAAAAAGACTGAATCAGACTCCGAGAATACCACTGGCAACACTTTCCTTTTGAAGCCGCCGCGGCTTCCGCCACAGGATCAATAAGATGCCTGCATTTAATGAGCCAATGTTGTCAAACAGCGGATAACATAACGGACCCCACTGGGATGCCGACACCTCAGCGAGGTGCCAGACGTTGGGTTGACTCTGCACTTGATGCACGCGATACAATTAGCATGCATTAGTGTTAGCCCGATCGCTAACATCAGCTGTTTTGCTCGCTTCATTGACTGACCAGCATCAATAAGCCCTATCGATATGTACTTACAAAAAAAATAGGTCAGCTAAAGTAAAGTAAATAAGGAAAAAAAAAAGAGACTTTTGGACTTATTCCTTTGGCAGTGGAGTCGCAGCTCTGTATTAAATGTAAAGCAGCCTCGCAGGCAAGAACGCCGCCTCCATGAAGCATGTCGAGGTCGCCGATTGCGGCGGAGCGGGAACGCCAAGGTGACAAAAAAGTGAGGCAATAACCTTGTCATTCCTGCTCTTGGCTGCAATGTAAACAGACAGCAATGCAAGCAATTTTTTTTTTTTTTTGGTGGCAAAAAAAAAAAAAAGATTTGCTAAGTTAAAGTCAAATCATCTGTCCCCTTACAAATATATTACTCTATAGTATTGCAGTTAATAAAACAAAGTAATAACTAAAGCTGCAGCTTATAATTATTTTAATCATCAATTAATCTTTTGAGTATTTTTTGGAGTAACTGATTAATCTGATTAAAAACATCTATTGATTCCCTCATTTATTTAAAAACAAAAAACAAAAACATTATTTTAAACTGACCATTCAGACATATACAACACATTGTTATTTATATTGGTTTGGTAGCATCAGAGAAATGGCAAAAATCATTCAAAATCATAGAGTAAAAGTAAATATTTGCAAATGTCTAATTTTGGTTTAAAAAAAAAACAGAACACAAAGATTACCAGAATAGTTTTCAAAGAGGACTACAGAAAACAGAATGTTTACTGTCGAGGAGCTGACATGACAAGAATTTGGACATTTTTAAATTTAACAAGGACTATTTCAATGAATTTGACAATCGATTAGCTGATGAATCGATTGTTGCGCCTCTCGTAATAGAAGTTCAGACAATCGCAGCGAGGCTGCACTATGAGTCCTATTTCCCGGAGGATAAAGAATACTGTATATGCTCGTGAGCACATTGACTGTTTGCATGTGTTACTGTGTGCCCATAGGGTTATAGTTACCGTCACATCGATGCTAGCTTCGTTAGCCCATCCTACTCCGTTGTGCATCAAGCTAGCTGACATTCATAAGACAGGTTTATGGGGTTTGGTTAAATACACAACATGTATTAATTAACTTTTATGGCCAAATGGGGCAACATAACTGGAAGACTTGTGGCAGGAGAGAGGGCCTGGCTGGAGCACGCTAGGATTTTTCCACACCCAAACTCATCGCAGGCTGCCTTGACAGACCTGAATATGTGCTAGGGTGTGTTGGCTTACGCAACAGCACGCCGCTTGAGTGGAGTTCCCTATCTGCGACAGATGGGAAATTAAATAATGAATGAGGGAAACTGGCCTGCGTACGCCGATATGTGTGACCCATTTGCACACATGATGTTTTGATGTCAGGTCAGCTGCTTGGGCGTACCACCTGGTCAGGCCCAGTCACCCTTCTGCTTATCCTTCAAAAAAAAAGTAATATTTGTCATATTTTTTAATGATTTCAATGAGCTCCCTGCAGTATGTAAGTAGTTTATTTTCATTGTAGTGGTTAAAATATAAATTTTTTTAAAAAAGCATGTCTATTGGCCACAGGTGTACCCAATGAAATGACCAGCAAGTCCGGAGAAAAATGATCTTGAGTGTTACTTTTACTCGTCCTGCCATGATGAAAACCAAGATAGGTCATTACGAGTTTGTTGGGAGCCAATAGGAGCAGGACTTTGCATGTCCCGCGTCCTTCCTGAGAGAAGTCCGCTTCACTCGACACCGGCCCGGTCAAGATGAGACGGGTCCTCGTGCTTGGATAATTCATGAAGGGGAGGAGGGGGGTCAATAATTCATCCCTTGCTCACCACAGCCGCGTGCAGTGTGTGTGTGGGGGGGCAAGAGGAAGTGGGCGGCCATTATTTTGTGGGATGGAACAACCCCAAAAGAACTTAACTGAGTGTAATGTGACATTTTAGTAACCTGGGAGATCAAAGGCACGACGCTCAGACTCCCTTATAAAAAAATACCTCACTTTTCAACATCATAAAAAACATGTATTTTTTTCACAATTATACCTTTTCACCCAAATAACTGAAGATCCAGAAAGCACTCATCAAAGGCTTTAATTTAATACGTGACATGATATGGTTTGAAGTCATCCATCCATCAACACCTGCCTCAAATAAACGACTCATTTTTTCCCCTCAGGGAAAAAAAAATCATAAGTATATTTTCCAACATTGTGTCAAAAAATAATTGCAGATCGAGAAAGCACCCGTGAGCACCTTTAATTTGAGATATGACTTGTTATGGTTTGACGTCAGCAACAAATGCCTCACTCAAAGTTTTTTGCTGTTCCTGCCAGGATCAGCAAAAACTCCCAATATGTAAGTGTAAATATTTTGAGTTTGTGATGTCATTGTTTAACGAGGGGAACACACCGCAAACATTCTTCAATATAATTTGAAAATATGCCTTCAGAGAGATGACCGTTAGGTATGATTGAGAACCCAACTGTTTGGAAGTGTTTATTTGAGGGAGGTGCTTATGTATGAATATGACTCAAACCACAGCAAGTCATATCTCAAATGAAACCTCCGAATGAATGCTTTCTAGATCTGCAATTATTTTCTTACTATATCCTCATATGATGACAAAATGAAGATATATATATTTTTGCCCATAATGGGGTAACGTGAGCAGTCGATTCGAGGAGGGGCATGAAAGGATTACTTCGGACCACGTCAAGTCGTATCTCAAATTAAAGCCCCTATCGACTTGTTTGTCGATCTAAACGGATTCCGTCAATACGTGTTCATATGATGGCACAAATGCAACAAAAAGCATCGAGCTAAGCGAGTGGCTTGCCGGTTTCCGTGGCAACCACCGGGGTCGTTCACACCGGAGCATGCTCAGTCGGGGACACTTGCTCCCCGTAACAAAAGCCAGCGGAGGGATCCCACACACACACATAAACACTCACACACACACACACACACACATATATATGCACATTGATTCATTCACACATGGACTCCGGCGAGGATGCGAGCTGCAAACACACAACGTGAGTACCAAAAAATAACCAACGGTTTCCCCGGCTTTTGTTTGCCTCGGCATGAAAACCACTTTGAAGGCAGCTGGTGGTTTCAAAGAGAAGAGAAAAGAAGAGTGTGAGAGAAAAGGTATTCCACGTGCGCCTCACTGAATGGCTGCTTGAGTCTCGTTCTCGAGAGCATCTGAAAAAGGCGCCCGCTTCCGTAATTGATGGTGTTGCGCCTGCCGGGGAGTATGACGGGTGTCAGTTAGTTGCGACGTAAATCTCTGCGCGGGTCAAGTTTGGCGAAGGATTAGGGTGAGGTTTGGAACGAGGGGTTGTGCTTATTGTTTAGGGTTAGGAGAGTATGAGGTCAAGGGTTTGGGTAGGATTTGGGTTCGGGATTATGTGTATGGATTGGGGATGAAGATGTAATTCGATGGTTTATGATTTTAACCGCGGTTTAGGGTCGGGGGTTGAGTTGGGGGAGGTTGGAGGTTATTGTTTGGATTCAGTGATTGGCTTATCTTTTGAGTTTGAGGGTTCGGATTTAGGTTTGATAGTAGGGTTAGTGGGTAGGATTTGGGTTTTGGTTACCATTAAAGGATTGGGTTGGGATTTGGCTTTTGAGGTCAGGGATTGGGGTTGGAGTTTAGCAATTCTGGTTAGGGTTTGGGGGTATAATTGGGTTTGTGTTTAATTTACATGAAAAAAACAGCCCCCCTCCCAAAAAAAACAAAAACACGCTCAACAAGGCCAAGGGATATTGAACCACAGCACTTGTTCTCCATTCAGTCATCACATGCACCACCAATCAATTAATCAACCCATCAATCATCTACCCGGGTTACTTTTAATAACACGCTTTGGAGCAGAATGGATAAAACGCTTTCTCCCGCCTTCCGCCCAATACATAGCCAGTGTGTGTGTGTGTGTGTGTGTGTGTGTGTGTGTGTGTGTGTGCGCGCGCATGCGCGCGAACAGACTGTCAATGTCGGCAGATGCTGATGTCACCACAATGAGCTTCTGCAGTGATGACAACATGCCGAGAGTCGCTCGTTTTTGTTGCATGCGTTCCGGGAAGTAAACCCTCAAAGCATGAATGAAAACAGAAATCAATGACAATTCACACATGCGCGCACACGCCCACACGCACAGTCATTGGCATTCGACTTCCCATCAGGCTCATTTTCCTATGTGATCGTTTAGTAATGGCTGGTCTCGCTGTGTCATCAGCGCCACGCATCGATGACCCCGAGTCCACTTAACTGAGCCAAAATATTGGAAACAACATCGTGCAAGGCTGGTGTAAAAGCACGATGATATATTGTTCGAGGTATAAATCGTGAGAGGACATGTCTGGAAGTTTAAGAAAGCACTCATCGAGGGGCTTTAATTTGAGGTACGACCTGGTATGGTTCAAAGTGATCCATACACACCTTCCTCAAATAAAGACTTGCTTTTTTCCGACACCAGGGAAAAACAAATAACTCACAAGATCTGAATACTTGGATGCCATTGTGTATACTGTTAACATTGTTCAATCTATTACATTCTGAGGAGAATGTTGATATAAATATATATATATTTAAGTGGTGTCAATCATTCAGTACTGCAGGGACGCGGCAGCAGCTGCATGGGAGTCACGTCAAAAAATGACTGTCACTTGACAGACACGCTGTTCTACATGCCGGTATCCCATGGGGGATGGAGGGGGTGGGGTGTTTGGGGGGGGGCGCTGC
>CAAKHF010006648.1:0-10556 GCA_901007745.1 Hippocampus kuda | reverse complement strand
GCATGACTTTTTCAGTCGACGAATGTACCAGGACGATATGAAAGGTACAATGAATGATCACCACGATTTGTATATCATAAATAGAAAAACCAAATTTTAAAAACAGGGCCTATTTTATCAAATCTCTGCACAGAATTCTCACAACCACACACACACAAGAATCAGGACACCTCAAATCTTTAGCAAAAGGAAACACTGGTGAAAACAAATTTATTTTATTTCGTTACCAGATGAAAAACGCAGGGCGACACGGTGAGTGACGGGTTAGCACGTTCGCCTCACAGTACAGAGGTACAGGGCCTTGGTCTTCCTATGTGGTGTTTCCATGTTGTCCTCGTGCCTGCGTGGGTTTTCTCCGGGTACTCCGATTTCCTCCCACATTCCAAATACATGCATGGCAGGCTGATTGAACACTCGAAAATTGTCCCTCGTTGTGATTATGAGTGTGAATGGTTGTTTGTCTATGTGTGCCCTGCGATTCTCTAGCAACCAGTTCAGGGTGTCCCCCGCCTACTGCCCGAAGGCAGCGAGCATAAGCTCCAGCGTGCCTGCCACCCTTGTGAGGAAAAGCGGATCAGAAAATGGATGGATGGATTGAAATTGAACTTTGTGGAAATGTTTGAATTGGCCTTGGAGCTTTTCTGTCTTCTGTACCTGATGGACTTGCATGCATTATATTTTTAATCCCTGTGTTACAATCACTCTACTGATACTCACTAGACACTTCAGAAGGCAGAAATGTTTCTAATATTATTACTGAACCACACGAGGGTAGAACATTAAAAACGGCTCGCACACTGATGCAGTCTAAATTTAAGCTCTGAAATCCATATGCAAAGACGTAACACTTATCAAGTATCTTCCTGACCTTGAGTTGAGCTTTGCCAATCTGTGAAGTATTTCGGTGCCAACTGTTTTATGCATTAAGGTGTGAGTTTCATTGATATAAGTCAGCGCACGGGGATTTGTTGGCTTGTTTAATGAACTCGGGGTCCCCATCGAGCTCCAACGTTGTTCATCTCTCCACAGCCTTTGTTTCCTGGCTTCCTTTGTTTCCTGGCTTCAATCTTTTTGCAGGAAAAAAAAAAAAAACAGATTACTGCCACTCCATTGTGACACTATCACACAGACAGTCTTCATTTAGCAGCAACAAATAAGATAAGATAAGATAAGATAAGATAATCCTTTATTTGTCCCACACTGGGGAAATTTACAAAAATATACAACACACTCATCTCCCTTCTTGTATTGCACAACAGAATACGCAGTTGGGATCTGTTTTGGTCTTCGCTTTGCCAGGACTATATCTGATGAAACACAGTCTGCCTCGGATCGTATCATCATGATTTCAAGTTGCGTTGGTATTTAGGGTGCCAGACTAAAGTTAGACTTACTCGACTTACGAGTGTCTTGAGCAAGTTTCTGAATATGTTGGAAATCTGTGATATGTTATTTTGAGAAACCCTGACTGTGGATGCTATTAGGACTGTGTGATATGGTCTCGATATTTTTGCCAGTTATCTCGATAACAATACACTAATGATACTACTCTGTGTTCAGTGAAAAGTCCATTTTTTGTGGGGAGGAGGGGTTTCAGAGTAAGCTAAATATAAATCCCCAAAAAGCATTTTAAAAAAAATTGTTATCACTTAACTGACATGAACAAAGTACATAGAAGCGGCACAGTGGTTGACTGGTTAGCACGTTCGCCTCACAGTGTTCACAGGGTTCAGTTACTTTCTTAAAAACGGTGTATTTCACAGACAACGAAACAATGTGAATAATGTCTGAGCTTGATAACTCTGAGCAATTTTAACCAATTATTAGATCCAATTAGCTGTTGGTCAGACTGCCAGGCAGAATGAATTCATTCCGTCAGCGCTACCGCATACACATTAAAGCACCTTTTTTTCAAAAACAGCAGGACGGCAAACTAATTTATTAAAATGAATTACTCTGTATTAAATATAATGAATGAATAAAGTAAAACATTGCCCTCTGGTGTGCCTATCCTACCCCAAATTCAAGTCACCGTTGGTTTCAAATGAAAGATGTATAGTTCTAGCAGGCCTATATCCACGCATGCTATTTGGCTCGTGACAAACTCCCAGTTCATTCCAAATAAAAATACATTTATATGTATATCAGCAAATGATTGACATTTTATTTTCAGGCCTCACATTCACCTGCTATTGCATCCATTTGGGTTCAACGATGCAGTGGGGAAAAAAAAGACACTTAGCATTAGTGATTGAGTAATTCTGCCAGTGGTGTCTCAATATATTTTTACAATGCTTATGTGTGTACAACAAGAGCATTAGTACCTCTTGAATAGCGCTATTTTCCTAATCCTTCACTGATCATTCTTCTCACTCATCAGCGTTTCTCTCTTTACAAATCCAATTCCACTCCGCCAGTGCCAATTTCAGGTGCTCTCCCTCTGGATTGCAGCACTGCGCCGATATCAATAGAACAAACTGAAATTGGCTATTCAGTCCCCTGTATCGATCCTGTCTTGTTAAAAATAGACATGCAACATCGAGAGCTGCCAACCACTCCGCCGTAGTTTAGGTATGACTCTGTGCAAAAGTGGGTTATGTGTGTGCCACTCTGTCTGGGTTTAGTCGAAAAAAGTAATTTCAAAAGTATCTTGACCCACATATTATGCAAACGCTAACCACTTGTTTATGTTTCCAATATAAATTCCTTTTGTCATTGTTTCTTAATTTAATCCATTGAGTTTCCAGCAAAAGATTCTGCATATACTGTATGTAAAAAGTTCCATCCATCCATCCATTTTCCGATCGACTTTATCCTCACAAGGGTGCTGGAGCCTCTCCCAGCTGTCTTCGGGCTGTAGGCGGGGGACACCCTGAACCGGTTGTCAGCCAATCGCAGGGCACACAGAGACGAACAACCATCGCTGCTCCCACTCACACCTAGGGACAATTTGGAGTGTTCAATCAGCCTGCCATGCATGTTTTTTGGAATGTGGGAGGAAACCGGAGTACCCGGAGAAAACCCACGCAGGCCCGGGAAGAACATGCAAACTCCACACAAGGGTGGCCGGAGCCGGAATCGATCCCTGCACTTCTGCACTGTGAGGTCGACGCGCTAACCACTGGACCACCGGGCCTCATCTGGATCCAGATAAAGATAGTTCGTGTAACCACTTGATGAAATGAAATCGCGCTCTTAAAGTATGTTGTACCCAGTGTTCATTTGACTTCAGAAGGCAAAACAGGTAAGTATAAGAGATAAATAATTGGACACTCAAGTAATCTCTAACAATGTTCACGATGTTTTAATGAAACATAAACTCCACAAATGTCTTGACCTGTTTTTAGATCAATTTAGTCTCCAACATTCTATTCAGTATTTAAAGACGTGATGGTAAGTTGATTCCTCGGTCTCATCATACTGTCTGAGCGGATGCTGTGCGGGTAGCAACAAGGAATCTCCCCGTTGCCATGGTAACTCTGAGCCGGTGAACTTTTGTCAGGTGTCAAGAGCTCACTTGCAGTAGAATAGTGTTGACTGTGTGTGCATGTGTGCATGCCACCACACCCTTTGAGTTTTGATGGCCAGAAAGGAAACAGTGTGTATGCTTATCTTTGAGAAATACTCAAATCCCCCTTCGCTCTGTCACTCTCACTCCAGCAGCAGTCTCTCTCTCTCTCTCTCTCTCTCTCTCTCTCTCTCTCTCTCTCTCTCTCTCTCTCTCTCTCTCTCATCTTACAGATACATTGATGTTGTATGCTTCCCTTGTTCATTAAAAAGGACTTAAAGGGACTTGTCGTCTTAATCACCTTTCTCCTCCCCTTACCCTTCATCCCATTTTACCTCCTGCACACAAGAAAACACAAAGCAACATGCATCTTACTTTCCCCGCTCTCTTCTCCCAACCGACATCATGACATATCCGTTCTGTGTTGATGTTTTAACTGGCTAGCATCCCTCTGCTCACTTCCTTCATGATTCTTCTTTCAGATCTGTGTTTCTTCCACTACCTCGCTTTCATCTATGACGATCTTCAAGATACATCCAAGTGTCATTAGTATAATTAGATAATGAAGCAAAAACATCTCAAGCATCGCAACAACAGAAGGAATTGTGCTTTCTTGACACGTTAGATGAATCACATGGACCTTTGTGTGTGTGCGCGCGTGTGTGTGTGTGTGTGTGTGTGTGTGTGTGTGTGTGTGTGTGTGTGTGTGTGTGTGTGTGTGTGTGTGTGTGTGTGTGTGCGTGTGTGTGTGTGTGTGCGTGTGTGTTATATGGGGTGAATGGCTTGTTGTTGGGTCCGTGGCTGTGCCTGCCATCACAGAGGCCTTCTCTCAGACTTCAGTTAATCAATATGCAACTCCTCCTTGCATCACTGTCCTTGTGTTATAAATACGTGTACACACATGCGCGCTCCAACCAAAGCACACACTTCATCGAAATTCTGGTCCCAACATCACTACTGCCCTTGTTGTATAAATAAAATGTACGAAAAAAAGATACAGGACTCAAGATAGGTTCTAAAATGCCAAACACATGTGGATGTGTTGAGCTTTGTCTGTACCTCACAAACGTCAGAAAGCAGAAAACACCTCACAAAATGTTGTAACGTAAAGCAAGACAACCTGCTCACAAGCATTTAATGGGACATTGTATACAGACTATGTCATATTAGAACTGCTCCATTTTTAAATAACATCAGTGTCACTGTGCCTGTGAGCTCCTCGGGCGCACCTCTGTACGAATGAGCTTGGCCCAAAATGGCAAGGAGTGCTGGAACACATGCTACAAAAGTGACCGACATGCTGCTTCTTGTGTTAAAAAGAAACAAAAAACAAAAAAAACAACGTGTGACTTTGGTGGTGAGGCCCGAGGCACCACTAATTTCTTTTTTATTTTTTTTTTTTAGCATTATCTGAACCATCTGAACCAATGCATACAAACAAGAAAAAAACTTTACGAAACATATGAAATTTCAGGCATTTGAAATTTGGGGTGACTTTGGGACCTTGTGAAACTCAAGAAGTCCTTACATCTGGATCGATCAAAACAAACGAATCCATCGAGCAACTTCTCATTCTCTGCTCCTGCTTTGATTCGCCGAGGATCACTGCATCATGAATGTGGCA
Organism: Hippocampus kuda; assembly: GCA_901007745.1. Classification (NCBI taxonomy): domain Eukaryota; kingdom Metazoa; phylum Chordata; class Actinopteri; order Syngnathiformes; family Syngnathidae; genus Hippocampus; species Hippocampus kuda. The sequence continues at coordinate 5,424 of CAAKHF010006648.1, read as the reverse complement.
TCACTAGCTATCAGCTGTGTGTAGGCCTACAGTCAAATTTGCATTTTATGTACATCTCATGCATGAGCTTACGTGTCAAAGGGTTCATTGTTCGAAGTGGAGTGCTTTATGTTCAATTAAAACCTATATTCCTTCAAGGTAAAACAGCATAATGCGATTAGCCACGATGACGAGAATGCTGTCATATAGGTTGAACTTCATGGTGTAAATGGATGGTTCATAATGGTATAAAAAAAAAACCAATTCTCATACGAATTCCGCAAATCCAGAATCAAAGTGGAGCCCACAAACGTAGACCAAGTTAGATCAATAGACAAAAATGTATTCAAGTACAAAGCAAGACTGGCAAAATACAAACAATGACGCTGGTTACCATGAACCAGGAGAAAAGGCAATGAACAGGTAGCGCTTGCAAAAAGCAAGGCAAAAAAATGGGAACATGAATTGCTTGCCTCAAAAGGACAAGTGAAATCAAATGACCAAAAACGAACAAAACCCAGAATAGCTCTCATCTAAAAATACTCAGTATGACAAGGACGATGAAGCGAGAACAAGGAACGTCTAGAAAATGAAGGCACTTGGTACGAGAGTCGTGAGCAAGGCAGAAAAAATACGACAACGGGTTGTCATCGTGGACGTCTTTTAAAAGCGGCTGATAATGAGCGTGATGATAAACACGTGCGGAGTTCCACAGAAGATCTGACGTTGTGCAAAATGTAAATAAAAAACAGAATTCAATTGTATGCAAAACCTCTCCAGCCTATATTGAAATACACTAAAAATATATTTAATTTTCAAATTATGATTTAAGAAAATATTTATTTATTGATTCATTTATTTATTATTATTATTATTATTATTGCAAATATTAGGAACTGTTAGGAACATTCCACAGATGAACAGTTTATTTCAAAACAGGCGAGAGTCATGATTGGGTATAAAAATAACATCCCCGAAAAGTCGAGTTGTTTGCTGAGCCAAAGCAGCTTCCGTTTCAATTCAAGAACCCATTGCTGAACATTCTCTTTCAGGATTTCCTGGCAAGGAGCACAATTCTTGTTTCCATCAAATCCTGGTCCTGAAGCAGCAAGGAGACCATCGCACTATCACCACCCCCAATTTGTGGAAAATGGCTGCGACCATGGTTCACTAGAGTGCCAAAGCGTTAGGAATGAGTTTGCCATTTTTTTCAGGTTGGCAGATTTCAGCAATTGTTTTTTTTCTTTCTCATCTGTTCTTGAAATGCTTTGGATCACTGTATTTTGTTTCAACATTTTGGGATCTTTTGTCAAGGTCTGCTATTAACCACGCTTGGGTGTGGTCTGTGAAATTGAACTGTGCTGTTCACAAAATGTGATCCGCGTCAGTTAATTCAAGAGGTCACAATGACTTTTCTCCAATAGCATTTTATCCCATCCAAAGCATTAACCCATCATTTAAAAAGTACATTTTGCATTTACTTTTGTTATAATAACAATAATAATAATAATAATTTGTGGAAGGGGTGAATACTTTTTCACCGCACTCTATTTCCTCCGAAAGAGGTGCGATAAAGATAAACCAACAAACAGTCAAATCACGCCAAACCGATGTCAGGCCATGCAAAGAGAGAGAAGCCTGGTGAGGTGAGGAAAAGGTTGAAAAAGGGGAGCTGCAAGGAGCCGACGCCCAGAATAGCCCTCCACGTCCACGAGCAGGCCATGTCCTTCACTCTCTCTGTCTCTTACATCACTTGGCCTGTCAACCCCGCTGACCTGAACGATCCATCAAGTGCCGCTACTGCTGCTGCTGCTCCAAGGGATGGAGAAGAAGATAAGGTTGCAAGGCGAAGGAGAGAAAGACGAGTCTGATTTTGAGAGACTCCAGTCAGAAAGGGATGACACCCACCCATGTTAATTTAGACCAGCAGCAGAACAACGGGCTTGGCCAAGGTGGTGAAATTGGAAGTCATTCAACAAACATTCTGGATAATGACATCAATTCTATTTGTACTAGTAGGTCTGAATTCATGATGTTCAAAAACTGAGATTGGAGGCCGCCGTTTTAGGACATAACGTACCAATTAGGGTACCATGAGAAGCGTTCAAACAAAGAATGCACTTCATTGCAAACAAGCTTACTTTTTTATCAAATTTAATATTTGCATCTTAAGCGCCATGCAGCCTAAGTTGGTTCTCTGATGTGTTGGCCGATTCAATGAAGTCGCACTCTTGCTGTGTGAACGCTGTGAAACGTGTTTTATTAATGTGAAAATAATTTGGTGTAATGACCGGTGAAAGTTTTGCCAAATCGCCCGAGCATTCTCTCGAGAGCCTTGAACTTATCACCCATGCTTACTTGAATGCAGCGCAAAAGGCATTTTGGCTTTACATTAGGTTCTTCTCATCCACCTGCCCAGAGCTTTTGGTCACTGTGCGGCCAAAGTGGAGTCCAAATTACACACTAAAAAGACCAGCGATTGACTCAGGTGAAGCAGTGGAACAGGTTCTTACTGTACATCTAATTTTGAAATTGCACACATGCGGTGCTTGACGTCTTCTTGCCCATCACTTCATTTTACGATGGTGTGTTTCCTGGCACCTCCATCTCATCTTATCGCACTTTTCCTTCTCATTGCCTCGCCGGATGGAGACAGGAAGAGAGGAGAAAACCAGCGGGAATGAGGAGATAGTGGACAGAAGAGTGACATGAGCTCAAAGCTGTAGAGGCTGCGCACGTTTGTGTGTGTGTGTATATGTGTGTGTGTGTGTGTGTGTGCGTGCGTGCGTGCGTGCGTGTGTGTGTGCTCTTTTTATTCTTTTTTTATCTCAATTCAACTGTCTCCCTCTTATGCTTTGTTTCTCAAACACACACGCACACACGCGCGCACACAGCAGGGGGCTGTGTTCCTCTCTGTCTAGTTGTGTTTCCCTAAGGGCTCTCCTCACCACTCATACATATTTGAGATCTGGTGCTGCCCTCTGTGCCTGACAACAGAATATATTACATATTGGGCCAAATAGCTTGCACGCAAATCAAATTGAATACCCAGAACATACTGCATAGTGTGAGGGAACACCATTGCTCACTCGGCGCCGCTGACTTAAAGGCAAAAGCAAATATGGACGAGGAAAAGGTAGTGAAACAGTGAACGTAGGCTGGCGATTCATTTCTTGTGCTCATTCATTTGTTCTCATTTCTTGTGAAAGACTTTCTGTTGACGAATGCCTCCATGAGCAGAAATAGGGGGTGAAAGGGGCTCATCATTGTTGTCTTCAACTGAATTTTGATCACTTCTGCTGCATGTCCTGACCGTCATTGTGAAAATCCATTGGAGGAGTGGAAAGCGAGTTCAACATTTCGGGACAGCAGATGAAAGAACAAAAAAAACCCCAAAAAAAACTGATGACCTTGCAAACTATTTTTCGCTATTTGTTTGTATTTCGGTCCTCATGTCTTCATCACAAAATGGTCAGGAGCCGCTAAACTATTTGGATCCTGCCTTTATTTAAAACATATATGTGTATAACAGTCCCACTGTCATGTTCCTGAAAGAATTTTAAAAATATGAAAATTCATATAAAATGTTCAGAAAGTGAATTTCTAAAGGTTGGCAGTTTTTAATATGTATGTGCCGGATATTCATGAATGGAATGGAATGGATTTGAACTTCCCGGAGGCACCATGACAGATGTACAGGACAGCTGGAGATAACTTGGAATTCCACAGGTGAACAGTAACTATGCTGAGCTATTTCCAAATAGCCAAAGAGGATGAAGCAGATCCTGAATACTCAGCTGAGTGGCAAGAATAAGATGCAGGCCATTAACACCTATACCTTGCCAGTCATGAGATATGCCGCGAGCATAACAACCTTGCCACAGGAAGAGATGCAAGCCCAATGAAATCAAGACAAGAAAGCTCGTGACAGTACACGGCAGTTTCCACCCAAAGTCCAGCATCCTGAGGCTGTACACAAACTGAAAAAAGATTGGCTGCTTCGTGAATGCTTCAAGCAACAGAAACTCAGTCATGTGGAGCCGGATGGTCCTGTCATGGAAAGACTGGGTCCTGCATGGCGTGCATTACCAAGAAACTGGGGTGGAGTGAAGTGGCTGACATTGGGAAAATTTATCGGTGAAAAGGCTGAACGGAAAGACAACAGAGAGGCACTAATCATGAGAACTGGCCCTTATTACACAAGCTCAATAGAGGCCGGGGTCCCCCACATCAGACAGGACCCCATGTGCAGGCTGTGCAAAGAATCTCCAGAAACGGTGCAGCATATCATAGTCGGGTGTAATACGCGAGCAAGCGAAGGCATACATGGAGCGGCATAACCAGGTGGCAGGATCAGCGTACTGGAAAATCTCGAGTAAATATGGACTGCAGGTCCCAGAATCAAGACGGTAGAAGAGAAGAATTGGGCGGGACTTCCATATCCGGTGGTACAAACTGGTTGCAACCAACCAGCCTCCTTGTGTGGAGTGTTCATGTTCTCCCACACAACTTCGGTACACCGGTTTCCTCTCACATTCCCAAAAATATACATGGCAGGTTACTGGAACACTCTAAATTGTCCCTAGGCGTGAGTGTCACCATGGATGGTCGTTCGTCTGTGTGTGCCCTGTGATTGGCTGGCAACCCGTTCAGTGTGTCCCCAGCCTACTGCCCGAAGACTGCTGGGAAAGGTTCCAGAAACCCCTCGCAACCCTCGTGAGGATAAAGCGGATTGGAAAATGGATGGATGGATTATTATGTACAGTATACTTGATATGCATTATGCATGAGCACAAGGTACAATGTGCTATTTGAAGGCAATTGACCTTATAAACTCATCAACGTCACGCTGACCTCGCTTCTAACATGCATAATTTAGTCCTCGTGTAAGTGACCTATGCTGTGCTTCAGTACATTGTACGCTGTTAAGTGTGTTTGCAGCATCAGTGTGTGTTTCCAACTTGTATATATTGATCACCTGGCATCCTTTTGACCTCCACTTTCTTTGCTCACCAGTTTTCATTCATCACCTCAGCTCCCCTTCATCACACGCATCCATTCTGTAGCGTTTATTATCCAATGCAGGGTTAATGGGAACCTGGGCCTATCCCAGCTGACGATAGGGGAGAGTGCAACATGGAGCAATTGCCGACGAGTTGCATGGGTGATATAGTGAAACAAGCCGTATTCACACCTATGCTAAAATTGAGGTTCCAGCACAGCCCGCGTTCCTAATTTGGAGGGCATTCATGGTCCTTCTTGCCTGGTGTCTCCTCCCCCTGCCTGTCAGTTTATGTAGTACTGTCACACGAAAATGCTTCAAAGGAACTTTGTTGAGCCCATCGAATAATCAGTCAAACTTTTAATAAACCCAATGAGACACATACAGAGCGGCAACACCCCCCCCCCCCCCCCCCCCCCCCCCCCCACACAAAAAAAAACCCT
>CAAKHF010006647.1:3284-15225 GCA_901007745.1 Hippocampus kuda | reverse complement strand
GGGGGGGGGGGGGGGGGGGGGTTTGGGGGACAATGGAGGAGCTCGTTACTCCACCTGTGAGGAGTTCCTTTCAATTCTCCCGTGACTCGGGTTTCCCCTGCTGCGTCCTCACTCGCCTTGGGAACAGCCCACGGCCCTTTGCGGGGGGGCGGTTAGTGGTGTAAAGCTACATCTACGCGACTAATTCATCAATTACCATATTTTGGTTTTCATGGCAGAATTGTGGACTCTCAATTTCGGATTCGGACACCTGCTTGCGAAGAGTTTTATTCGGGCGGCTGAACTAGCAAGAGTTCGTCAAACTGCCTAGCCCAGGAATTCAACAACAACGGCTGCTTTAAAACAAAATAGCTCACTTGCTGTTTGATTTCTGAAATGGGTTCCTTCAAACATTTTTTTATTTTTTGGTACCTCCTGCTGTGATAAGTCTCTCCGGCCAATTTTGGGTTGATCGGTGAAAATTGGTGTGAGCCCACAAAACGGCCAGCTTTTGAAACCAAAATGGCCGACTTCCTGTTAAATTGTCTTCATGGCGTCCTTGCAATTTTTTTGCTGTCCAGTTTGTTCGAGAAATGGTCATCCAATATTGGGTCGATTTGTTACACCGGTGTGGCGTTGGGTATTTTCTGTACTTTCCAGGCTGTTTTTTTTTTTCCCTCCATGCTGATATCAGTGAGTGACCCGTGGCTTGTCGTTCCCTTGCAGCACAACATGCCTTTTTGGAGGATTTCCAGCCACTCGGACCTCATGGCCCTCCATCACGCTCTGGACCTGGAGTACCTGTAGCAACATCTACCTGGTGTTTGACTTCTGCCTTTTCCAGATCACGCTTGGGAGGGGGGAGGAAACCCAACACAATCGGCCCCTTGTGCTACGTGTGCTGTCTCATCTTCCAAGAGAAGAAGAGGACGGTCAAATGTGCTGACATCCGGTCACACTTTGTCTTAAAACTTTTTTTTGTTTGTTTCTTTGTTTGTCGTTGTCGTCGTCTTCATCCCGAGAGGTGAATTTTACAGCCGTGCTTACTGTGAAAATGGACTGCCTGGACTTGGTTGGGGGGGGGGTTCACAGCCTGTGAGGCTTTCCCGGTTTGTTCGTCCCTATCACCTCCACCCTAGCGCTTCTTATTTATGAACTCCGTAAGAAGGCAAAAAAAAAAAATCAAAAATAAAAAAATAAACACGTTCCTGAGGACTCTCCGGGCTTTTCTAATAATTTAAGAAAAATGACAAAAAACTTTATTTACTGAGACAATCCTGTACAGAGTTGGTTTGGGTTTTTTTGTTTGTTTTTTTTCTGAGCGTGTGTAAAAGTTTGTAATCACTGGACAATTCCTTCCTTATATCCATGTGCTCTCTCGAAGAGGAAGAGGAAAAAAAAGGCTTTTTTTTTAATTGAACAAAAAAAAAAGCTTGCAAGTGTTGATGATGTGTTCCAAGTTTGTTAAGTAAAGGAAATATGTAGATAATTGCATTTTTGTGTGTTTTGTCAAGACCAAATTTAATCCCAACAGAAACCCCGGACTGTCCTTTGTCGGGCTACGGCGGATCTGCAAGAAGAAGGGCTGCTCCGCAGTAGGAGTGGTCACAGCCAACTTGAGTAACGGCCAACCAACGCCGCAACAGTCATTTCCTTCAAATGAGGCATGCTCCTCGGAATGATTTCAAAAATATCATCAGCGTTTGACGCCTGCTGTTGGCAGATTTATAAATAAAAAACATCGTGCTAGACCAGCTGTCTACTCTGGGCACGGTCGGACATGGTCTGAGCATGCCACCAATTGTCACTCCGCCAGGCACAGTCCAAAGTCCAAGGTTGGCCTCACGATTGTATTCAATAACGTGCTTGAGCATGGGAAGAAAAGGTGCTCTTTCCCATTATGTAATTGCCACTTTTAAAAAATTACATAAAATGCATTTCAAACTCCTGCTATTTTTTTTTCCTAATGGGGTGTTAACATTTTGAGGGACAAATTATTAGTATTATCTTATTATTATCTATATCAAAACAAGCCTGGAAATTAAAAAAATAAATAAATAATGAACCATTGAAAAAACATTATACCATTAAATACATTGAAGCCCTTCTAAATGTGAAACACATAAACACACACACAAACACACAGTAGTTTAAATTTACAAATTCACAGTTTAAACATGTCCCTCAAACTTGTAGGCCCAACTGAAATTTTGGACTATTCCACAAGCACACATGCCACAGCAAGTTTCATCATTCACATCCTCTGCAAGCCGTGGGAAGGCCAAAAGTAAGTTTGCGCATTTATTTTTCTGTCTATTTGATTATATTTCTCTAAGAAAAAAAAAAACGAGGGGGCGCTGGGGCAAAATTATGTTTGGACATTATTTGTTGATCTTTTATTGCCATGTTGTTTGTTGTTGTCTGGACTAGATAAGATAAAATGGTCTGTTGTTATTTTGAAGAGCGGCCATTTTGCGGCAGCCGCAGCCTAACTTTGAGAAGTGTCAGGAGTTGGCTCATCGCTCCATGAAGCAAATAAAAACTGGAGCGGGTCGGCGTCTCGACCAAACCATCAGGCCAACATGCTTATCCGATCGAGTTAAATAAAATATGCTTCTGAGTGGTTTTCAAGTGTCTCGGTATTCATAATCCAGAATTTGACATTCTGTTCATATTCATGCGGATATGGAGAAATTGCAAAAAAATAAAATAAATAAATATAATGTGCTTTATGCCCTTCTACCGCTGAGATTTTTTTTTTTTTGGGGGGGGGGCAGTCATGGGTCTGGTGTATTGTCTGGTTAAAGACATTTTGCTGGCCATTCCAATTTTCTATCAAGCCAATTTATATAAAAGTCTATATAAATCACTGCTAGCATTTCCTAAGTGGATTTTGATAATAATTCACATTAAATCATGATCGCAATTTTGAGGGGGGGGCAATTATTTTCTTTTAATCGTTCAGCCGTACTGCAGACAGAGTATGTATTAGTAATGTAACCTTTGTTCATCAGTTGGGTTTTACTTTACACACAAACAAAACTGGAGTTCGGTATTTTCATGGAACAGCAGGAGCTGGTTGAGGTAAGTAACATGTGGCATAAAAGCATCCTCGGCGAACAACGTGCAACACAAGCCTGGATGGGGACAGCCAAAACCGAATTAAACATGGGAGTGTTTTTTTTTAAACCGCACTATGTATACAATACAGTATGTTCATTTTTTTTTGGGGGGGGGGGGTGGAATGAGAAGCGTTGGCCGGGTGAGGCAAGTGTGCCTGCCAGGTCGGGACAAAGTAGTCAGGCTGGAACAAACCGCGGGAATGCACCAGTACAATGAAGACTAATGTGCTCCATCCCACCCCCCCAACACTGCCGAGCCCCCCAACTTCCGAACAGCTGAAAGGTCCCAAATGACTGTCACTCCGCTGATATATCTCCCCAACAACGGTAGGTTGTCTTTGTGGGTCAGTTTGGTGCCATCCTGAGAAACATTGAACTGTGAAAATAGTCATACGCAGCTTTGCGTGTGTACAGCAAAAAGTTTTTTGTTTTTTTTTTTGGGTATGTATTACTCTTGTTCTTGAAAACAATTAAATAAGGGGGAAAATACAAAATCTTGTGTTATGTTTCTTTTTCCTTGAATGTAAAAAAAAAACAATTATTTGAAACAATTTGAAATAATAATAATCATCATCATCATAATAATAATCAGGATCTATGGAGTTAAATTCATTTGACTTCATAGATTTTATTCAACCCTCGGCACAATAAGAAAATAAAAAACCTCATTTTGACCAACATTGAAAGTGAAAATAGTTTTGATGGAAAGCATTGCATATATGCAGTTAATGTTCAAGTCAAAGAATAGAAAATCTCTTTTGTCCCAATTCAAATCTATTCTTATATTTTGTGTCATCCTGACAAACAGTTTTCAATGAAGATATAATAAAGAAATCTCAATAAATCTACAATCAAAGTAATGGACAGATTTATTTTGGGATTTTTCTTTAATCTATTTTTGTATATTATTATATTTTGTACAATCCTGATAAACACATTTAGCCAAAAACAATTTTACTATTTTTTTCTTTTGATAAATGCAAAAAAGGCTGCTTTCATATGAAACTTAAAAAAAAAAACAATATATGGAGTAAAATAAGTTTTACTGGACAGCAGGTCAGAGAGCTTTTTTTAGTATTTTGGAAAAAAAAAGTTTTGTTTTTACAAATTAATCCTGATTCACTAATGTTGCCCAAAACCAAATTAGGTTTGACATGTTTGTATTTATTTAATTTAAATGCAATTTGGCAATGGGCAGCACATCAACCTTAGTTCCGAGGTTGGGGATTCCAGTCTGGGCCAAGGTTATTAACTAGTTAATAAAAACGAACAGAATAACTCAAGGTAACTCAAGGTAAAATTGAAAAACCATTGTCCGTAAGGAAATAAAATAAAAATCCGAGGGGGGGGGGGGTTACGAAAAAAGTCATACATCTTACAAAGCTTCATTCTTTTACCCTCAGATAATTGCTAAGCGGGTCTAGTGTTGGGCATTCCGACACCGGAACATCCCAGCCGCCACAAAAGCGTACAATAAACAAGCCAAAGGTGATTTACTAGCTGGCCCAGACACTGATTTCATGCAGATTTCCTTAGCAGAGGCCTCTGGCTGTGCATCACAATTGAACTTAGATTGGGTTACATACATATCAAACCTCCCCGCGACAACACGATCTGCCACAGCTTTCTTTACGACCTATTAATAGGCCTCCTCTTTGCTGGCTAATGTGTCGCCACTCTGGTTTGTGGGGGGGAATTGGAATCCATAGTCGGCAGATGTTGGCCATTTGTGGCCATAAGGTGCTGCCGATGGGATGGACGAGAATTTGCCGATTTCCTTTGTGTTATAGGATGTGGATGACAAAACCAACAAAATGCGACTTAAAATCAGTTCATCTAGGGGCCCGTAGACTAAAACTAATCATTACTGTTTTATATATTCATTTATTTTGTCTCTAAAATAGTCAAGAAGTAACGATTTCCTGAGTACAAAAAAAAACTGAGTACATATTGATCTGACAAATCAGAGCAAGTACCCAGTTCATTGTGAATGGTGTTAGAATTATGCATAAAGCAAAACAAAAATTTGTCAGATTTGTCAAATTCCAAAATCACAATGGTCAAGTTTCCGAATTCCAAGATCACACTGGTGGCAGATTTCCTGAATCCAAATTCTCATCAGAGCAGATTTTCCTCATCCATTGTGCATTTGTGCATTCAATTCCAGATCCAATTTCGGTATTGGAGTTTCCCCAATTCCAAGAGTTATATTGGGACCAGACATTTTTCATCCCCAAACGATACCGCGTCAAACTTCTCAAATTCCAAGATCACGTTGTTGCGGATTTTCTGAATTCTACAAATCACATTGTTGCTGGATTTTCTGATTTAAAAGATGACACTGGTGCAAGATTTTCCTGCAGCCAAGCTCTCGCTGAATTTGTGCTGGAGTTTCCTCAATCCAGGTTCACACCTGTCCTGGATTTTTCCCAAGATCATGTTGTTTTCGGAGTTCCCTCATTCCAAGATTATGGTGTTGCCGGGAATTTATTATAAAATCCAAGAGAAACCACAAGAGGTGCTCTTCAATTGTTCCGCCAATGCTCCCTTTTGCTGTTCAGCTGGTTGGTTCGTAATCGGACCTTAAAACTTCTTCTCAACATTCTGACTCTTGATGTGTTCCTTCATGGCTTTGGTCCCGTCCGTCACCCACCTGGGCAGGATGTCGTACGTCTTGTACGTGCGGTACTGGGAATCCATGATGTTGACACTGTCCTCAGTGGTCTTCTTGGTCACGTAGTTGAGGTACTCTTCAGAGACGCCGGTGGCCTTGAGCTCCTCCAGCCGATCCTGCTTCAGCTCCTCCAGCCACTTGTCCTTCTCCTTCCAGTTTTCTTTGGTGCGAGCGTAGTCGGTGTGCCATTTCTGGCGTTTGAGCAGGACCAGCTCCTCATGGTCCCTCACCTGGCGGGGGTTGCAAAATCCACAGAGTATATCCAAAATTCCTAGCTTACCCTCTCTTGAAAGTTACCCAAAAATGGTCACCCCGTTTGGAGTCCTACTCACCTGCTGCTTGATAAACTCCAGGTGCCTGCGGCCATCCTCCTGCCGGTTCTTGTTCTTCTCATCCTCCTGGTCCAGGGCAATCTTGGTGCACTTGAGCACCCTCTCAAACTCGGCCTTCTCTCGGGAGTGCTCCACCGCCTCGCAGTGCTTCTTCCAACTCATCTGCTTGTCCCGCTCAGCCTGGATCTTGCTGTGGAGGATCCAGCGGTCCAACTTCATGATCTGCGTGTCCTGGGCCAGCTGGGTCTTTTCCCGTAAGCACTGGTATTGCTTGTAAGCTTCCTTCTCAGATTTTTTCTTGGTCTCCGCCTCCAGTTTCATAGAGCACAGATCCTTCTGCATGATCTGATTCCTCCGATGCTGGGCAGCGTTGATTATGTCCTGTTTCTTCTGAGCCACCGCCTTCAGAGCCTCCAGTTCTCTCTCGATGGCATTGGGACCCCTAGCGTTGGCAAGGATCCTCTGGTGCTCCGGGATGGTGAGCACAACCGGATTTGAGTCTGACTCGTCGCGTGGCATCCTGATGTTGTACAGGAAGCCTTGGTGGCAGATCACCGTTTTCTTTTGCGGTTTCTTACATAAGGGATCCATCGTGAATAGATCTCCGGGCCACCTGATTGGTGGATTCCTTGAATTTGTGGAAGCTAAAAATCTGACGGCGTCACCTCGGCTGAACTCTTGACTCCTGCTTCCTTTGTCACCATTTTAACAAAGTCAAAGGAAAATATGAGTTGCCAGCATACAACGTGCCATCGTGAGGTGACAGATCTTTAAAGGACAGGTGACATCATAGGGTGAGGTCGCAGTAGACATCGCCATTACATCACAACACGGCTTCATTACAAAGCGACAACACTGCGCCAGCACGTGATATCACGTCTGACTCCTTGGTTGACTCAAGATGTTGACATCAGGCTGCAATCATATGGACCTGCGCGGTAACCAAGGAAACGGCTACGGTAACCGAAATCGGAAATCAGCGTCGACGGTGTCCGTTTCGATTAAAGTTGCCGTTTGTTTCTCAGAAACAGCCATAATACAATTCCCGGGATTATTTTCACCTATTCGGTCAAAATTGTGTCAAAAACTAAAACATCCCAATATGCATTGTTTAAACTGAAATATCAAATACATTATTCACCGTTTGCATCAATATTCATACTCAATTCATCTTCTTAGTATGGATTTTACTTTAAAATGGCATCATTTAAAAGGAGGGCTCATTCAAGTGAGTATTATTTTCTTAATTCTAAGATCTTATCGTTGATGGATTTAATATGATGGTGCGGACTTTCCTAATTCTATGTTGGTGTTGGTTTTATTTTTTTTGGTACAAAACAAGTTAACCCTTTCATGCACCCTGTAACCCGATAACATGATCAGCTGTCCAGTGTAGGGTTAACGTTGACAATCATTGGATGGCCTCACATGTCAATCATAGCAGCCACACCCACTAGTCATGATGTCACTCTCAAAAGATTCCGCCTCTAACTGTCGCGATTGGGGTGACTTCTGACACGTACGGGCGCAGCTGATGAGACCAGACAAGTCTTGTCAATTTCTCAAAGTTTATTGTTCTCAATTTCCTGAGCGGCATCAAAATCAGGGAAGACTCGGTGGAGTTCAAGGATGTTGAGGGTGCAGCGACAATTTCTGTGACATCATCCACGTCTTTGATGTCTTTGCGTCTTTGACAGGATAAGTCACCGTTGTTAGCCTCCAGAGTGTTTAGCGTGTGCATTGCGCAGCCTTATAGGCGGCACACTTTTCGTTCTGAATTTGTGATTAAGGAGTGTCGGTAAGAACAATGACGAGCTCAAGCACAGATTCCGACTGCATTCTCAAGTGGAAGAACAGGAGGCTGGTGGAGAAACAAAGTGAATTTAACAATCTGTGGACAAGCGACATCCAGGCGCGGAATGAAAAACTCGAGTCCCTGGAAGCCGATCAACGGGCCCTTGAGAAGAAACTGGACGCGGTCAACAAGGAGAATGTGGAATTGCTCTCTCAGCAGAAAGTCTACGAAGCCAAAGTCTATCTGCTGACGCAGAAGAAGGGTATCCTGGAGAACCAGGTGAGCAACATGAAGACACTGGAAGCCAAGCTGAAGAAGAAGATCGCCGACCAGGAAGAGGCCAAGAGGAACTTGGAGAAAAAACTGGCGGAGCAGGCAGAGCATCACAAGGAAAACATCAAGAAGACAGAGCTCAAGATCCAGAATCGTTTCCGCGATAAAGAACGGGCTCTGCAGGCGAAGATGGACGCACAACGCCTTGAGATGGAGAACATGGAGAAAGACATACAGGACATCAAAGACGAAAACAGCACGCTGAAGCAGGAACACAAACGTGCCGCTCAACAATATGAAAAGGATTGCGAAGCCCACGAAAAAATGATGGCCAAGATTGAATTTGACTACCAGGTCGACATTATGACGGCAAAAATGAAGAACAAGGTGCTGACGGACCGAGTGGAGACACTATCAACCACCGCCGAGGACAAGATCAAAGAGAATGAAGCCCTGAAGGACACGCTCAAAAGCAAGAACCTCGAAGTGGAGAAAAAGGGGACGGAACGCGGCGACATGATGCTCCAGATCGAGGAGTTGATGGATAAGCTAAAAAGGGAGCAGAAGCGCACGGCCATGTTAACCGAGCGCGTGACGCGAATGGAGAAGGAGGTGGAGTCCATGTGGAACAAGTACGAAATCGAGCAGAAGGCTCACCTGTTCACCAAAAAACATTCGGGTTTGATACTGCGGAAACACAGCGACCTGACCGATAGGATCAAGTTCCTGGACCACCGGATCAAGACTCAACAAGCCAGCATCCAGAAGCTGGAATCTCATCTGTCTGCCAAGTCTACCTTCATCCGGAACATCAGCCTGGACATTGAGACGTCCATGACGCTGGTCAACGACCCCAAAAAATTCATCAAGGAAATCACCCGCATCAAAGAAAAACTCTTCGCTGACAAGGGCGCGCATTTGGCCGAGATAGTCTTCCAAGCCATAGAGACACAGAAGCAAAGGTTCGACCGCTATGAGACGACCATCCACAACCTCCGAAAGCAGCTCAAGCATAAGGAGCTGCACATGCAGCACCACATCGAGAAGCTCGAGAAGCCCCGCAGCGAACTCATCAAGATCGTCAATGAACAACGGCGGGAAATGGCCAAACTCAAGACCCAGATGAACCAAGCGAATCACACGCTGCGGGAAATCAGTAGCTATCTTCCTCAGAAGGTCCAGTTGTGGGTCAAAGGTCAGCTCAGTGGGGCGGTAACGACCATGACACCGATGTACTAAAACTGGCAGCGGGCAACTTGTTTTTTTTTTTTTTTTCCATACCAAAGATGCTCGCATTTGCAAAAATGGAACAGCAAATGTTTCTGGATGATGTGATGGAAGTAGCTCAAATGGGTACTCAAGTTTTGGGGGGCACATTTGAGGGTACACATTTTGGTCAGGGGTCGGGGGGACATCGCTCAATATTGATATCAATAAATTATGGTCAGTAAAATCTTTTCAGAGAGTTTAAAAATTTGGACAAGGGATTGAAATTTTTTTTGAAGAGGCAACATTTTAGTGATCCCAAATTTTCAGGTTCACAAAACATTGGTGGCTCATAAAACAGGGGCGGGATCACAAAACTGGACTTTGCAAAACGATGGGGTGTGCAAAATGTTGATGGTCAGGAAATCATTTTAGGGGACCAGAAAATAGTTTTTGATTGGGCAAAATTATTGGTGTCACACATTTTGTTAAGGGGTCAAAAATGTTGATCTCTGAAACGTCAGTTCTGAGTCTCAATAAATTTGATGGGGTCACACATTTCATCACAAATTTTGGGTGGAGTCCAACATGGTTTGGCCTCACCAATTAGCACACCACTCCCTTTCATCACAACCTCAACAGCAGAAAAAAAAATCAAAACCAATCAAATCAGGTCTGAGTTCGCAGTTGACTTACCTTTCAAATCACACTGAGCTACTTCATTAACACCCTCCCCGCTAACCAGCCCTCAGTTGTTTCGCGTAATTCTAGCCATGTCTTGACAACTATCTACATCAGGTCGTGTTTCACTTTCCAATGTTGTACATTGGAAATGTACATGATAGTGATCCAGTTTCTGGTTTGCAACCACTAAGTCAGATTAACGTTGGCGAGATACCTCTATTTATATACTGTATGCACTGTAAAGCAAAATTGTCGCAATCACCTACCTGGATGTAAGACTTGATGCTTTGAGAAGAGAGGAGGCTGGAACGGATTAATGGCATTTCCATTCATTTCTGTGGGGAAAGTTGAATTGAAATATGACAGTGTTGAGTTCAGAGCATGGTCACGTCCAAATTAAACTTGTCTTGATTTTTGTATTGGGATCTTTCTTGTGCTGCTGCTTTAAAATACAAAAGTGTCAAAGGTTTTCAAAACAGACAATAACAGTCCCTCTCCCTGATGCTACTTTTAAGTGGAAACACTTTCTGCAGGTAGAACATGCAAAAAGTTTTTGTAAAGTTCTTTTTTTTTTAAACACAGTCGGGGATTTCCTCCCATGTCCCAGTTAAAAGAGCAGACAAGACCGTGGGAGGGTTTCGGGCCAGACTTCAAATGGACAGAGTCTGGCGGGAGCAGGTTATCCTATCTGGTCTCACGAATTAAGCCTTTATAGTTTACATATTACTTATTATATGGAGCAGAAAATCTGAAATTGAAGGTTCATTTTTCAATAATTTTAAGACAATTCTGGAATGACCCATAACGTACCGAGCACAAATTCAACTTTACACGAAATTATTGGGTGGTTACTTGAGCTTCATATTTCAAGCTAGTAAATTAGCCAGGATTCTTTGAACATTCTGGCCGTTTTAATGTTTTAAACAACCACCAGTAAACTTTTTTAACTTACCAGGATGTCTTAATACGGTGAACTGCGACGTCTTTGCTCAGGCTTGTGCCCCCCGTATCTCATGCCCATTCCTTCCCTTCGATTAAAATCAGGCACAAGGTTTTGTTTTTGTTTTTCCTCTACTTCAATAGAGCGAAAATGTGTCCATATAGCACGTCTTCGCATTGTCCCGGCCCCCGAGCAAAGCATCACCATGAACGCTTTTACTTTTACACAGCTGTCATTTTGCAGTGACTCGCAACACGCCACCAATTGACCAAATTGCGCGAGAACTCGCCACCTCGCGTTAATTTGGTGGTGAATCGCGCGAGATATTTCACCTTGAATCGCGCGAGAACTCTTCCCCAAACGTTATTTAACCTTGAATCGCGCGAGAATTCGGTCGAGACAGTGGTGACCGACGCCAAGAAATATTTTTTCTTCCTCGTGACCTAAAATAACTTCAGCATTTACACATACATGCAGCACATTTGACAATAAAGTTGAATTCATTTCAATTCAATTCAAAGTCTGTATTTAGTGTACTGGATTTTTGTCTTATCTTTATTAGTCCACAAAAATGCATATTGATTCAGTCCCATTTGCTGTTTATTATTGGAGGTTTTTGTCTCCTGTATTCTCGTTTTCATCTGCTGAAAAATGTGTGTTGACATATTTTGGTTTTGATGCTACATTGGATGCAACAGATGTCAGCCAATGACCGACTTTGTTGTGTTTTGTCTTTGGATTTATTCATATTTCTAGATGATGACGCCAACATAAAACTTTTTGGCCTTATTTGTCATGGTCATGGTTAACTTTTGCCTGTCTTGTGCGGTTGACAGTAGATTTACGTGTATGTCTATGACCCTCTACTGTACGGTCACACTGGTTGATGCAACCATCCCCCCCCCCCCCCCCCCCCCCCCCCCCCCCCCCCCCCCC
>CAAKHF010006646.1:15163-26256 GCA_901007745.1 Hippocampus kuda | reverse complement strand
CGGTTCAGTGCAAGCCGTCTGTTTTGGTTTAATCGAGCTGAGGAGGTTTCGCATTAAACTTGAAGTGAATGTGCGGACCACACTGAGAAGTGGAGCTCCCTTCTTAACCACTTCATTGATCTCAGTAGTCCCGCCCCCCCCCCCAAAACAAAAACAAAAACAGTATTCTTTCCAGCTTTGAATTTTAGCATTAAACGCAGCGAGATTGGCGATGGTCGCCATCTTCTCTTGCAACTTTTGGACTATTCTCGGTGTCCAAACAATTAACTGATTATCAAAAATAATTACCGACTGATTTGATTATCGAATCATTGTCCGTAAATCAATTAAATGTTGCACCACTTTAAATCTTCTTCAATCTCTATCTGTGTGTCTGTAGCTTAATCAAGAGGCCTTGAAGGAGCACGAAGACAAAATGAGGTCCCTTCCAGCAGAGGTGATGGAGGCTGTTAACGCCTGCGTGAGCGCCCACTTCCCCGAACTTATCGACAAGGCGGCCAACAATAAAGCAGAAGGGTCAAACATCTACGGAGATGTCTTTCTAGGCTAGAGGTACTCTTACTTTCTGAATCCTGGTCCTTAAGGACTTTCAATCACAAGCGCTCAGACGGATGTCTTCACTTTTACGATGGAGTGTAATTTTATGTGTGAGACATATGTATATATGAAGGAATACAGTATGAAGAATTTGAAGAGAAAAATATGATACTATGACAATTAGGTCATCGAGTTCCAAGCACAACATCAATATACGAATAAAAGAGTCAAGTCACTTGCAGTGTAGTGGGTCGCTTGCCTGTATTGGCAGCATGGTTTGGGTTTCCAATGAAGTCATCTCGACGTGCCATTTGATTAACTGTCAACGGTGGTGGGTGTCGTCTGCCTTCAAGCTGCCTGCAACCCCGAACGATGGTGGAGAAAATTAATGGAGGAATATTATGCAAATAAAGTGGACATTTGAATTTTACAAGAATAAATGTGTACTTGCATGAAGATAAGGTCTGGGTCAGGATCACATCAGGTTAGACTTATGCACATTCAACACATAGTCAGGTGTAGTCACCATTACCATCAGGGTGATCATTTTTTTATGAATTCTTTTTTCAGTAAAAACACCTCGTAAAGGAAATGTGACCCAAAAATAAAATAAAACATTCCTGCCTTGATGTAAAGTTAACTGATCGACTAATGGTGAGCAATGCAAATCCTTTCTTGTTAGCCACATGTGCTTCTACTGAACCAGTAGAAGCACCTGTGGCTCATGAGGGGAAAATGAAGCCTCAAATTTGCTTCATGAACCACTTGTACCTTTTTGACTCCTCTAGATTGGACTGTTGGTTTAAGAAACGGCAAGTCAGTATACTTTCAGCCCAACATTACATCTGAGCAAATTTGCTTTGTAATTTGGAACAATATGTCCAGTTATGCAATGAAGCAAAGAAGGGGACAAAAACTGCTACAGTATTGGGAACGTCAGGGAGAGGTGCATGGTTTAATCAGCACCTGGACCGACAAAACAAAATAGCAATCGTCAGGCTGCAATATGAAAACTTGTGACGGCTTTGCAATGCTCCAACAGCACAGAGTCCCTATGTACGACTAATAGGGAAACTTTTCTGTCCAGGGAGCAGCTCTCAAAACCAATCAATAAGATAGACACGTGCCATTTGTTCCCACTCCAAACATGGTACATTAAAATAAGATGCACAAAGCAATGTCCTCATCAGTGAGAGCCACTTAGTTCTTCAAGTGTTGACACGCACTCACATGCATTTATTAATGAACACAGATTTTTCTCTGACTCACCATCGAAAGCAATCTGGCCACTTCCCTCACTTCCTGTTTTTCCCCTCTCTGGTCTGTACGCGCTTCTTTGTCTCAATCAAACAAATTGACTGGCATTTAAAATCGGATCCGAGATGGACGACACAGCTTGTGACTCTGAGTTCCGCCACCTCTTGCACAACACAGATGACAACTGAGTTTTTCCAGTGTGAAATGGTGCGAGAAGGAGATCATACCAGGTGACGTTTGGCCACACGCTGACAATGGAAGGAAGCTCAAAACGAAAAACGTTCCCAGGGTGTCGTCTGCCTTCTGCCTGAAGTCAGCTGGGATAGCCTCCAGCAACCACCCCCACTCCCCCCACCCCCACAACCCTGTTTAGGACAAGTGGGGTGGGGGGTAAAAATGGATGGATGGTGGAAATTACCGGTAGCCTTGAGGAAAATATTTTCCAGTGTTGAATAAATCTGTGTCACAAAAATAAAGTAACATTTATGCAACTGTATAAACTGTACATTGAAATGAAATAGATTCTGTAAAAAGCGACAAATGTCATTTGATTGTAGTGAAAGTCTTTCTCAAACCCTAGACTATTGTACAAAGTTGCCTTATGCGTCTTTGAAATTACATGACAAACCTCAAGTGCAAACTTTTATTTGGATCACAGAAAAGCATTAGTGGGCCCAATCCTGCAAATAATCCTTGTAGCGCTTGCTTGGAAAACAACATCTTTTGTCCACTGCGCTTTATTTTTTTCCAAGTGCTTTAATCAATGCAATTTACCTCCACCTCAAGTGCAACACAAAGAAGGGCCAAAACTGAAGAAAACCCCCCCCCAAAACATATGGTTCTTGGTTATATAATCACACATGACATGACTGTGAAGTAGTAGTGCGTTGTTTTTTTTGGGGTTTTTTTTTTTTTTTTTATTCCTCTGGTGTGCTCTGAGAGGTGCCACAAGAGGTTGGGAAGTCATGCTCTTGAGTCCATCTTGCCATGAAGAGGATGCCATCTTGGATGAATACTAAGCAGCGCCCACACCTCCCACACGTCCTCTGGGCTGTTCAAGCTCTGCGAGTCACAAGCTGTGTGTGTGCGTGTGTGGGTGTGGGTGTGTACGGTATTTGTGCTGGTGTAAGAATCTTCATACATTGCCTTTGAACATTTTATATGTGATTTGCCTGCATGTTTTTACTAGCATGCAGAAAAGCATGCAGTCAAACACTTACAAGTTACCCTTTGTCATAGTTATAGTCATAATGAGGAAAAAGGACGAGTTCAAGGCTCTCCCCTCAGCAGTCCGCCTCGGCTGCCTGAATGTTAAAGGCCCTGACTGGAAAGCCTTGTCAGAGATGCAAATTGTGTCTTTTCTCCAGGATACGTGTAATTATACACCCACATAAGCCTGGGCCAGAGACCACTCATACTGTTGCTGAATTACCTATATCTTAGCAGGAGATGAGTAACGAGTGATTCATTGTGCCTTTCGTAAACTCAACTTCCATTTTCGTACTGTGCTACTTTCCACTACTACTAACTTCCAGGGGTGAGAGGTTGTTTAGTTTACAAAAATGAAAAAACAAGAATTTGCTCCAAACCCTTGCGAATGATTGTTGTATTACAGATCTGTGACAGCACCTGATTTGCACTTATATGACTGCTATTCAATTAAATGACTGCTTCTCTTCTTCCAGAAATAATGACAATCTCACAGCAAAAAGTCAACGTGACGTGACAGCGACATTTGCATCCAATGCAATTCATATTTAAAGCTGCATCAAACTATGTCGCTCAAAACAAGAGGAATAGCATCAACTACATGTGGACTCAAAAGTGAAGAGGAGGCAGATGGAAATAGCTGAAGTAGTGTTTTATGACTAAAGTAGATAATGTAATGAGTGTCCGGGGTTAAATGTGTGGCGGGCAGCGAGTAGGTGAGTTTCTGGGTGAAGCAAGTAAACTGATAGCCAGGTGAGGGTGTCCTTCAAAACCACTGAGGAATGAGGGAGGGGCAAATATATAGACCTCAGAGAACTGTGTGAATATATCCAGTGCGCAGGGAAGAAAAAAAAAGAGTATGGAGAAAATGGGAGAATGAGAGGTCGAGTTGTTGCTCATTCTGGTTTGTGCAATTAGATGTTGCAACAGCAGGTCACTAGCATGATTTGTATGACAGTAACAAAACAGTCATGAAATGAAGAAAATGTTCCATTTTTTAAAATTGTGTGATGTTATTAAAGGCAATTTTAAAAATTGAGGTTCCTGTAAGCACATATAAATCATCGATGAGCAAATACAATCCCGCCTAGGGCGCCGCATTGGCTTGGGCCGGCTCTGCTTGGCAGCTTTCCGTCTGGAGGCACTGTTGATGAGAAAATATGGAATTCAGCAAGGAAAACGCACTTGAAATAACATAGCAAAGCCCAGTTGTGTCAGTTGAAGTGCCACTCATGAAAATAGGAATCATCTGGCAACTGCACATATATCAGGAGGGATCTATGAGTGATTGAGAGCCCTCCACAACCTGCCCTACCCAGCCTGAAAAGGGAAAGCCACTGAAAGCAAATAATGTGGCGCAAGCACAAGACTTCTCAAAAAATGTATTATGCCAGCACATAATCACCACAGAATAAAAAAGTTTTGGTACTAAAAATTGACCCTTGGGGCACACCATGATAAATTTCAATGTGAATTTCAAAGACAGCAGGAGCCGTAACAGTGAGCTAGAGCATATTCCAGCTGACTTTGGGGAAGAGACGCTTCAGGCCCTGGATTGGTTGACAACCAATCAGTCCATTTGTTCCGATGGGAAATCTGAAACAATCTGTTCTAACGTCTGTGCCAGATAGAAAAACTACAGTCTACGCTTTCATCAATACTTCCATCCATCCATCCATTTTCTGATCCGCTTCTCCTCACAAGGGTCACAAGGCATGCTGGAGCCTATCCCAGCCGTCTTCGGGCAGTAAGCGAGGGACACCCTGAACTGTTTGCCAGCCAATCACAGGCTTTCATCAATTCACAGAATCAAAAGCAGATACACTGTGGTCAGGTATGCCTATTTTTCTGTCTCATACTAGTACAGTTCGCTGCAGAGTGTAAACTTGAAACACATCATTCATTTCCCTCCTGCACATTTTGTTTTGCATTTTCTCACTGACACAGCAGATGACAGGTGGGTGTGGGATGGCTCATCGGGCGACGGCCCCCACGATGACACCATGTATTTATGTTATGCACTTAAAGCCAATGAGTCAACCTCTACCTCCATCCAGAGTAAAGTCTTGTATTTAAACATAATGCTTCAACAAAGCTTCATTTGCTGTGCTCTGAGTGAAGCTCTCAAAGCTCTTCGTGTGTGTGTGTGCATTTGGAGGTTGGAAGTAGTGAATGTCAGAGCTTATGTGTGGGAGAGAATAGATAAGCGTGGGCCTCAGGGCTGCTTGTTTATTTAAAAAGATGTGAACTTCCTCCTGGTAGCCTGGAACCTCAGGTGCGGTTAGACTGGGGTGATGTTTCATATCCTGATTTTGAGTTACTGTCAGCCAGGAAAGATGTGTCAGGAATAATAATTATTATTGTTCTTCTTATTATTATTGTTGTTTTTGTTGTTGTTGTTGTATGTAAATGGGGCAGCATTGAAACTGTAGTGTGATGCTTCAAGAGCCACTACAGATGAAGGTCAAAATGGCAACTAGATGTAGTGATGTCAGTCTGCTTCCTGGCGTCCACACATATGTCCTTGAGCAAGGCACCACACTCAGCCCCCCTGAATTTTCTTTGCATGCTTGCATGTGTGTGTAGTGTGAGATCCTGAGAGGACTTGTGTACAGTACGTGGCAGCAGATAGCTCGCCAAATGCAACTTTTCTGTGCAATCCTGAACCTGAACGCGATATTTGAGTAGAAGTACAAGTACCTTTATGGAAAAGAATTGACCAGTAGATAAGACTAATTTGAAGAAATGTACTCCAGTTTCATCCCACATTCCAAAAACATGCATGGCAGGTTAATGGAACACTCTAAATTGTCCCGACGTGTGGTTGTGAGCGTGAGTGGTTGTTGTGCCCTGCGATTGGCTACTGCCCGAT
The DNA here is from genome assembly GCA_901007745.1 of Hippocampus kuda. NCBI lineage: Eukaryota > Metazoa > Chordata > Actinopteri > Syngnathiformes > Syngnathidae > Hippocampus > Hippocampus kuda. The sequence goes on along the minus strand of CAAKHF010006646.1, from coordinate 20,381 downwards.
GACAGCTGGGATAGACTCCATCACGCCCACGACCCTCGTGAGATAGGCAGATTAGAAAATGGATGGATAGATGGATGGATATTCTGGAAATTCTGTAAAAGACTGGTCCATGGTCCAATCCATGGGTATGGGAAAAAGCTCCTTTTTTTGGATTTTAAAGTAATGGCAAATAAAACTCCAACCGTGTGCAGTTAGACTTCGCTTGCACTGGGCATGAAAATAGAGACGGACGTTTCACTCAAGCTGCCTGCAAAGAAGTCATGTGAGTGTATCACAACACCTCTTTTAAATACAGCAAATAAATGTTTGATTGTTTTGTGTTCTCCGTGACCCAGCTCAACCTTCTATTCAAGTTGCTTCAAGTCAGGGATGTGGCTGTGCAGCAGACCTTTACACCAGGTGCAACTGTGCGTCAGACACGGCTGCTCGGTGTGGCTGTAAACAAAATACATTTGTAATCCATTTGTACAATGTATTGAGCTGTCAGAGGTGAGCGGGCCTGAGAGGCCGCAAATAGGCCCCGTTGGTGGGGAGATGGAAAGGAAACTCGGCCCGCTCTTCCATTTCCTCCACATCATTACAGAAAGGGAATTTCCATCAGACCAGACAGATTGCAGAAGGGGTACACAGGTGGTACATGGGGAACATCACGGTGTGGCAAAAACAAAGATTTCAGATTGGTGTCCTCTTCTTAAACAGTCAACCAGGAACCAGGAAGTTACTGACATTTTTCGTTTTGACTGAACAGTGAGTCTTCAAGAAAGGCTTGAGTGGCCATTTAAGCCATATTGTCTTCATGTTGTTTCCAAAGATGCTGGTGATGTCACTAAAAGAATACATTTCGCAAATTGTTTTTTTGTTGTTGTTTTGAAAGTCAGGCAGGGAAAAACACTTTTCAAAATCTGTCAGTTGTTTTTCAATTCGTTTTTGCAAAACCTGCTGCCCCTGCGACCTGACCCCCCGGACAAGCAGTAGAAAATCGATGGCTGGATGACTTTTATGCAGTCATCTATCTATTTATTTTCGGTAACAAAGTAATTATGTTTGTTTGCGTGACTTACTGCTAATATTTCCAATTCTTTCACTTCACAGAGACACATCCAACGTTGCCGTGTTCTTACTCTGCGGTAATGTTACACATTTGAGAAGGAACCAATAGGTTCCTCGTTGACAGTGATAAATTCCAGGAAGGTGACAGTATTCTGGGTTGAAAGTAGAAATTAATCACGTTTATTGAACTTCAGCTGGTAATTTAGTTCTCGGAATGGAGTGGAAGTGCAGCCTGCTGCAAATTGGATTCTGCGTTGGTTTTCAGCATGCTGTAAATGTAATCGTCGTGGCTATGTGGTTTCTCTTGAGTTTTCTGATTTTGGAAAAAGATGAACTGTTCCGTAGAGGACGAGGGCATGTTTGGTCATTGGTAAGACTTTTTTTTTTTTTTTTAATTTCCACCGAGTCTAGTCCCTTCATGTACTGCATCACTAATGTTGAGTTTCCGATCTAATTTAGTCCCAGGTGACAGTAGCCAAGCTTTGAATTACCAAGAGACTAAAACACAATTTTTTTTTCCATTATTGAGTTTTGTTTCTCTGAAGAACATTGATACAGCCCAGAGTCTGCGGAGTCCTCTGTGACTTATTAAAACATTACAAGATGCAGAAAGCACCTGAACTTGACAGAGGCTGTAATTTCAAATCAAGCATTCAGCGTGCCTCCTGCCTGTTTATGATGAGCAATGAATGAAAGATCAGGTATTTACCATGGAGCCTCCGATTGAATGCATGCGTCTGTCCAATTACTAAATTTCGCGCCAGCAAAACAACCACATTTCATTCACTTCACCTGTCCCATTTTGAGTGAATGGAATTATTTCTATGACAGTGATTCTCTACCAGGGTGCCTTGGCACCCTACTCTCGTGTCCTGTGAGAGATCATTTGAGGTACTGCAGGAAATGATCAAGTTTCATTTTATTTGTCTGAAAATGATTCATTCATTATCAGTGACAAATACCTCTATACCTTTGGTCATCTATTTATGCCAGTGACATACTTGCAAAGTGAATGAAATGCCCAGAATATGTCATGGCTTGCTGCAAGTAGGTTTTCGGAGGAAACCGGAGTACCCTGAGAAAACCCACGCAGCCACTGGGAGAACTCCACACAGGAAGGCTGGAGCCGGTATCAAACCCTGCACCTCTGCACTGTGAGGCAGACATGCTAACCGGTTGACCACCGTGCCGCCCGTCAACTCAATAATAAAACACAAATCCTGATCAATAATATAACGTAAGTAAGCGTATATGAAAATAATTTTTGGGTTGTTATTGATCATAAACCATTCTGAAAGCCGCATTTAAACCATTTTAAAACCAAATTATCCAAAGCCATAAACATAGAGAGGGGAATCAGGAGAGTAGACGTTGTAGATTATTGTGCGAAAATAATTCCAATAATCTATTTACAAAATCACACATGCTTAAATTGGATGATCTGATGGATTTTAAAACCGCTCAGTTTGTGTTTGAAGTCAATGACAGTATGCTCCTTTATTGTGTCCAGAAGCTCTTCCAGCATAGATTCAGCCAAGATGAACTGAGAGGAGCATGTATGCGTAGAAAATCAAAAAAGAAGAACAAATCTGACTTGGAAGAACTCTCTGGACATTGCCTTACATTTATTCTCCCTCTATTGTAACTTGTAAAATCATGATTCTGTGGAGGTGTAATTAAGTTCATTTGCATGACAAAAAAGTAGAGAGATTTCTTTGAACCTCATATTAAAAACACAACCTTTTTTTTTTCTTCTCTCCTTGAATTATCATTCTTTTCAAACAGCACATATTTCTCTCCAGGCAGAGAGTGCTGAATGGATGCGGCCACCACATAATGGTCCTCAGACGTTTGTTTCCTTGGCAACGTGGGGAGTGCATGTGTGGAGAGGGAGGTATAAAAACACACACAGCCCTTCTCTGGGTCTTAGTCTTGAGTGAACACTTTCACTGTCCGAGGGGAGATTTGGAGAACTTGTATGCTCTCCCAGTCGGTCGGTCGTCTTTCCTTTCAGCTCACTCGGAAGCACTTGGCTCGGCGAGCAGGTGTTGCAGAATGATGCGACCCAAAGATTTACGCCAGGGCTCCGGCACCAAGACCTTCCTCGATGCCATGCACGGCGGCAAAGTTCACCTTGCGCGCTTTATCTTGGACGCCTTGGACGGACGGATCATCAACTCAAAGACCGAAAACAGCCGCACCCCGCTCATTTATGCCGTCTGTCTCCAAGAAGCCGGGACGAGAGCCAAATTCGCTCGGCTCCTGCTTGAGAAAGGGGCCGATGTCAACTGTCAGGATGAAGAGGGTCGCACAGCCCTGAGTCATGCCTGTGAGTTGGGTCACCTAGACGTGGTCAAGATTCTAGTTCAGTTCAATGCCGATCCAGATATCGCTGATGTGTGGGGGAACAGTGCTCTCATGTATGCCGCCTTTTCTGGGCACAGCCAGGTGCTTGAATTTCTGGTCCGGGCTTTCAAAAGACTTGGGCTGAGACTGGATCGAATGAATAATGCTGGACATACAGCCGTCGAGGTGGCTGACTTCTTTGGACACAACCACTGTGTGCAGATTCTAAACTTTCAGTACAGACGGAGTGTGGGCGCTGATGATTCACTTGATCCAGGAAATGCTGGCGATGGAGAGCTGCCCAACAGACTCCCCAGGCAGGTCTTGGAAAAGTTCTCCAAACAGGTGAGCGGCAAAGAAGACCAACTACCGGGGCTGTTTCAGAAGCAAACGAAGATCGGGGACGGCAACGGACTGTGGAACCGCTTCACATGTCCCAGGAACCAGAGCCAGGAACAGAACCATCGGCACAAGTGTTTCCCGCCACCTCAGAAAGGCCAAACCGATGGAGATCAGAATATTTTCTTCACGGCCACACAACTCCAAAACTGCCAGCTTCGCGATCCGAGAGCGACGAGGACGCTCAACACGCCGCCCGAGGCAAACGCAAAAGAAGTCGAAGAAGAAACTGGACCCCAAGAGAAAGCACCGCAAAGGTTTCCTCCCTGCGGGAAAGCAAAATCATTCAACCTGGAGCTTTTGAGCATCAGAAAGCAGTCCTACCAGGGAGACGTGCACGACTCCAACTTATCAGCCAGCAAATTCAAGAGAGCCTCGCTTCAGGATGACCAATGTCTCCTGGACAAGATGGAATGTCAGGGGAACTCCCGGGTCCTGACAAAACTTTCAGAAAAAGCATCCGCGGTTCCAAAAGCTCCTTCGGGCATCAAGACTCAGATGGTCAAAGCCCTTGAGGAGAAGACAAAGACAGACGAGCTGCAGAAGAAGGGAAGTTTTGCCCACAGCGGCAGACACAACAAAATGATGTTCAGCCGAGGGGAGACGGAGGCAGGCAAGATGCCCGGCCGTGGCCCGGGGTTGATGGGCCTTGGAACCAGACTGCTCCGTCGATTCACCGCACCTGAGTTCATGAGGATGGTCATCGACTGTTCCTCGGGCTCGTCAAACGGCAGAGGACGAATGTCGCGCTCTGAGACCTTCCCGCTCTCCCACACGCACCAGCAGGTCAACAGTCAGCCGAGCATGGATAGCATCAGCGGAGTCAAATGTGAGTTTGAAAGCGCCTCGTCTCAGTCGGCCCTCGATTAGGACCACAGAAAGGAGTTCAGATGACGCAAATGACAAGTAGTGTGACTTTCAAAGCACTTAACAGTGCGGCATGGTTGCTTGCCGATGAAGTCTGTGTACGACAATTCTAATACTCACATGCTGATGTCTTGTTTTTCTTGGGGGGGGGGGGGTCGGAAATTGATTTATATGTACTATCACCGGCGAAAAATGTTCACTTTGACATTATCAGGGAATTTGTTATTTTTCTTTTGGTTATGATGCTCTCTTTAAGTCATTCACTCCCAAAGACGTTTTTAAACGTCTTTTCAGACTTGGTCTAGAATTGGCTGGTACTGAATTGGTTCGAGAAGTTATCAGAAACACCCACCCAGGTATCTACAAAGCTGTGTGCTTGTACACCACTGCAACTACTTTTTAAAAATATATATATACTGTGTGTGTGTGTGTGTGTGTGTGTGTGTGTGTGTGTGTGTGTGTGTGTGTGTGTGTGTGTGTGTGTGTGCAGCCTGGTGGTCCAGTTGTTGGTGGTTACAGTGCAGAGGTACCGGGTTCAATTCAATGACCATGGTAT
>CAAKHF010006644.1:0-12020 GCA_901007745.1 Hippocampus kuda | reverse complement strand
ACATGACAATGACATTTCGTAATGTGAGTGGACTGCAGTGCGGTGGTACCACCCAGTGACAACTGTTAGGCAATGTGCAAAATATCAAGCAGAGCTAAAGTGATCAGTGGTAGAGTGCAATACTATGACAGTTTGTACAGTTGGTGCAGAAAATCATTGAACCATTTTAGAGTGACCAGTAGCAATATTTGTTATACAAAAAGAGTGACTACGTCAGTGACTGTTTATCATATATATATATATATATCATATATCATATATCATATATATCATTTTGGAATTCAATTGTTAGAATAGAATTTGACCTCAGTTTAATTTTATCTTTTCAAATAGGCCATTTTTTTCTTGTGTGTGTGTGTGTGTGTGTGTGTGTGTGTGTGTGTGTGTGTGTGTGTGTGTGTGTGTATGTCAATATGTATACGTATGCACATCACGGCGTACAGGTCGGTATTAGACGCTGAGATTTTTTTTGAGAATCCTGCAGATCACGGGAATCCCACAGGAATCCCACCGGATGGGAGTCAAGTTTACCTTTAGTCACAGGAGTGGGATGGGACAGGATAAAATATTCTTGCGAGTAGACGGGTTTGGGATCATCCATCCATCCATCCATCCATCCATCCATCCATCCATCCATCCATCCACGTGTGTTCTTTTCAAGCAAGACCACTCATGATTGGTGACGTGTCAGTTTTTGACAGGATGACGCTGATTAAAACTCAAACACAACGGCAATGATTTCTCTTTGTGTGCTTTTTGTCACGTTTCCGATCCCGATTCTCTGTACCATTCGATGGCAGCCAGATGGGGTTGAGCGTCCTGCCACCCCGGCCCGAAAAACAAAGTGAGAAACAGGACAACGCCTGTGACGAGGACGAACAGGATGTGACAGGAGTGATGCTGATACTAAGGACGTGCGCGTCCTCGGGCAAATGCTGTCGCCTGTCACTTCTCTGAGGGTGGGGGTTCAACGCTGAAGGCCGCTGAAAGAAGGGACCGCCTTGTTGTCGAGTTACGGGGCCCCAACTGCTGATCCCCCTTAACGCCAGAAAATAGGATTCAGACTACTAATTTATCTCGATAACCTCGACCGTGCTTTCTTTCCGCACCTTTGATTGTATTCTTTTAAGCATTTCTAAAATCACTTTCACTCGACAGTCTTTCAGTCTATTTCCTTTGCCTTTAAATGTTTTTCGGTCTTGTTTGTCAATGCGTTTAAATGTTGTCGCTGTACCTTCCTTTCATTATTTGGACACCGTACCTTTTGTTCTCGTTGCTTTTGAAGGTCTTCAGCTGTTCTGTTTGCAAATGATTTGTTTTGGTTGCGTGAAGCACATTGAGTTGCCTTGTGTTTGAAATATGCTGTACCAACGAAGTGGCTTTGATTTGTGTCAGACGAAAACATTTTTAGATGTGACTCTGCTGTCGTCCACAAGATGGCGACACCAATTTTCACTGTATTTGAAAGAAGAGTGAAAAGAGCAAGTTTGAAAACCTCATGCTAGCTCCTGCGGGTGATTGAATGTCAAATCCTCTTCAGTCCTGCTTTTTACTCCGACAGAAAGAGAGATATCTGTTGTCAGAAGTTTGTTTGGGGGGAAAAAAAGAGAGTTGTTGAGCATAAACGGAGGAGTTAGTACACTGTTAGACTGGAGTCAAGGCTGACTGTTTTTTCTTGTTTGTTTGTTTTTTGTTTTTTCCCAGATGCATCACCCAAAATAACATTCAGCCGATTTTTAGGGTAGCCTCCTAACAGTGACAATTAGCATTGCCAAGTGGACAAAGAGGACTTCTATCTCCACTTTTGTTAACAGCTAAAAAGTTGTTTTCATCTTCGAGTACTATAACCTGGACAGCGTCATTGAGAGCATTTACAATGGCTGAAGCGGCTCCTTTCTAAGTCACGCCGGCCTGCAATAAAGTTCTTGAATGCTGCGCGCTCTCGCCGCAGGATGATATGAAGATATGGGATGAACACTGGGTTGTAAAAGAATGTGCAGGTCTTTGGATTGCACTCCTCTTAGTGGCATTGTAAAGTGGAAGCAGCCTTGGAAAGACCCGTGATTAGAATAGTGAGAAAATGATGAGATTGTCGACAAAAAGCATGTTGAATGTCGGACAAAAAGATGCGGGAGTTGGAGGAGAAAGAAGTCAAGTTCTTCTTCTTCAAATCGACTTCAAAGCACTCGGCTAATCCTCTCCCGCCCGCTCATTAATAATCCATTTAATAATCCCGTTAGCTGCTTTCACGCGCCGCTCTTTGTTGATGTGAAAAAATAACACATTTGTAAAAATGCAGTGCGAGCGCGTATCGTTTTCGACAAACATCTCGTCATGATTCAGCCCCTAGAAAGTGCACCTCCTCAAAAGTTGTGTGACCTCATTTGAAGTCAACGTCGAAGGATTAACGCGGCGTATCCTGCATCTTTTTGTAAACAAATGCCAATGATCTTGATCTTGGGCGGCAGGTGGTGTGCATCTGCGATGTGACGCTTGTCAAGGTGGAGTGAGTGGGAAATTTTTGTGAGCGCCGTCCGATGCTTGTGAACAAAAGGTAGACTGTTTTTATGTTTGACTGTTTTGTCCTACCACGGAAGCTGTCAGCTGGTCTCACGAGGGCTCTTTTGAGCCGGCATCAAAGGATGAACAGCTTTTTGCATTCAAAGGACTTTTGATCTTGTGTGTTACGTTTGGTTGGAGCATTTGGCATCCACCGAATGCTTGTCATTGTGAGCAAAAGTTAACCTGTTATATGTCTGTACGCAGGTATGTTTGGATGAATGGATGGATGGATGGATGGATGGATGGATGGATGGATGGATTATGCTTTTCGTCATCATACTCAAAACTCATTTGTATTCAATGGCGTTTGACGCGGCATGACTCAGACTTGATCTTTGTCTTTCTGTTTGGTGCTTCCTACTGTCTTTGTTGTTTTATTGTTGTATACATGATATTTGCTCCACGTACAGCACTTTGTATACAGCGATGGTTGTTTTAAAGTGCTCGAGAAATACAGTTGAGCGTTGAGTCGTGTGTACATCATCCTACATCTGGATGTGAGAGCTGGACCTCATTTCAGCCAGCGCCCTATGATGAATCCTGCAATATCCAGTAACTTTTTGTCAACAAATGACTGACTGATTTCACTCTTGTGTGGCCGTGTGGCGCACTTGAGCCCATCTATCCGTACTTTTTAACAATAAGGAACACCGGTTAATTATGTAGACTGCAATATTAGCTTCTCCTCTTAGCCACCTAATGTTTCCCACTTGTGAACAAAATGTAGGCTGTTTTACAATGTGTGTTGGTTTTCCTTCAAGCATACGTCATCATATCACACATGATGTGATCGCTAGACCTCATTTCAGCCTGTATTGAAAGTTTAACGTGACATGGAGCAGCTTTTTGTCAACACAGGGCTTATCTTGTTCTTGTTTGAGCGGTGGTGTGATGTTTGATCAGCACTGAGTGAAGATGTATCCAGCAAAGCTAGCTTGGTTGCTTCTCTTGCTCCCCGTCAAATGCTTGTCATTTGTGAATAACAGGTAGCGCATCCATTTGGGAACAAGTAACTGCTTTTCATCTTGGGTGACTGTTGTGTTGCATTCAAGTCCTTCTCTGACTGATGTTCAACAATGAACAGCACTGAGTGAAGATGAGGACTGTTCCGTTAGCATATCAGCCTAGCTGCTGAATCCTTGTCACTTGTGGGGGGAAAAAAAAAAATGTAGCGTCTTTTTCATCAAACCGGTATATTTCCATTACACTGCATTATTTATGTGGATTGTGTGTGCGGGTGGTATACATCAATATTTGTGCTAAAAAAAAAACAAAACAAAACAACAACAACACATTTCTCTTCTTTGAAGCCAGGCTGAGACGGAGCTGCCTGTAATCAAGCGTCTGATTCAGTGACATGTTAGCTGCAAGATTTGTGTGCATAGAAGTGAGGTGAGGGGACAGTTGGGCGTGTGTGCGGGCGCAGTAGCTTACGAACGTGATTTGTTTTTAATGGAGGGCGCGCCGCCATTATGGCCCCCCTGCTCCTGTGCCGCAGGACAGCGGATATAATTGCGGTCGCCCGGGGGGCCCCCAAAAACTCATTTTGGAGAATTTACTGGCCCCGACTGGAGGAAGGTAAATGACAGCAGCCCACATTCAATCAATCAGCAGGCGCTCTATTTTTTAATGAAGGAAAATGACTCAAACTGATGAAATTACTGCTGTCATAGTTGGCACCAGTCTTTGGACGCAGCCCTGAAGCCTGCAAGATTACCTTTTGCATTCAAGTTTTGATGGACATACCATCCACTGTTGAAAGTAAGACACTGAAGTAGTTTGATCAACGGATTTCTGTTAGAAGATGGTGACAAAATATAAAGATGCCTCCATTGGTTTGATTGATTTGTTCATAATATTAAACACAGTCTTTAAATTACATCACAGGAGTCCATGAATGAATGGAATTGTTTCAGAAGATGTCCAAAAATGGTTAAAAAAAAACAAAAAAAACAACCTCCATTGGTTTGATAGCCTTGTTTGCTCAGCGTATCATGACCCGGACGACTTCTGTGATTGACTGAATCCAGAAGTCTGCTGCGTACCAGAAAATCCGAAATGAATTTCCAGCCAATAGTGAGTGGCTTTTGGCTTTGACATCGTGATAGTGCTTAAATGTAGTTCGTCAGCACTTGCGAGAAAACAAATGAGCTGATCTTTGCCCATTTAGCTGGCAAGTGGACTGGGTCGTTGTTCACAGTGGGAATCAAAAAGTTTCACTTGAACTTTAGCACTGTTAGCTTTTCCAGCTGTGACCTGTGAGGAAGTCTACATCTCGGCTGGCGCTTAGCATGTTTGAGAACGGCGGCGGCAGATGCCTCGCTCGCAGCATTTGCCGCCGTCGCAACATCTGTCGCCATTTCCAAAATGGAAAAAAAAGAAAGCTCCAAGTCTGACTCGTGGGCACACCGTCGTAATCTCCGCTGGATCTCGCCATACTTTTACAGGATTGAGCTAATCCGGGGTGAAGAGGAATGGCCTCATCTGACCTACCGTACGAGTGGATCTCCTAACCCAGCACATTGCTAGTTGATCTGTGCCATTTCATTTCGAACAAAAGGCACGTTTTGTTTTTTGATTGCAATATTTTTTTAAGCATTAATGTTTTTGTTTTTTTTTTCTGGAATGAAAGTTGCAAAATAATGACAATAGTTTCATTTTTCCCTTTCTTCCCTCGTTCAACTTTATTGTCAAATTAGTGGGGGGGGGGGGTTCTTGAAAATAGGCAACTTTACAAATTTTACAGAATGCCCATTATATTTCAATGTGATCATTTATGGAAATTTCCCCTCCCCCAATATTATTTTATTTTTTTACATTTAAGTCGATTGCTAATGAATAACGCCAGTCTCATTTTTGAACACTAACGCTGACAACTTATGTATTTAAATGTTGGTGATGATGGTACTTGGCAGAAAAAGTTTGAGAACATCTGACCATTGACATTTAGCGGTGCACTTGTTTAATTGGTGTTGGGATGATGATGTGGTCCTTGGAAAAAAACCTAAAAAAACGCTCCCCAGTAAGGGGTCCCACGGGTTTGAATAAATTGAGAACCCCTTCATGAAAGGATCAAGTAGAGGGTGAAATTCATGGACCAGTTTCATTGAGATGTGAGAGTTCTGTTTGGTCCTCTGAAGCCGTGACTTGTAAAAAAAAAAAAAAAAAAAAAAAACCAAGAAAGAACAAGCGAGAGCCACGCGGCTGCAAGTGCTTAGTGAACCCATTTCAACAGGACCAATTAGAGAGGCTTTGGAGGGTAAAAAATGGCTGATTAAAAGACAAAGTCACTCGAGTGAGTTGAAGTAGAGCAGATAAATAAAGCCATCCGTCCTTTGCGAGCCGTCTTGTTCATTAACGTCGCCGCTTGTTAAAGTTGCATCACAGGGCTCAGGCTGCTCACAAATGATCCACGTAGAAATTGGCGATGCTTATAAGATAAGAAAATATTTATATGCCCATGTTAGTACTTTACATTTCAACTATTTGCCGCCCAGTTGTTTGCTCTTTGCCAATTGAATATCGTTGGCCTAAAAGCACAAATGCTACTGGCATCTTTTATTAAAAAAAAGACCCACTTGCGAAAAATTGTTTCAAACAGGTTTTTTTTTTTTTTCAAAAATGACTTAGGCACTGATGTTGATACCGTAATAATTTCTAAGAAACAAATAATGACTGCACCTTTCTATTTATGACTCAAAATGACACATTTTGGTGGTCACGCTCTTTACGATGTGACACATTCGGGGAGTATTTTGTCCTTGGCTGAGGTTAGTAGTATTTGGTTGTGCTTTACCTTGCAGACATGTCAACAAAATACTGTATATTGGGGTATTCAGAGATTTTTTTGTGCGTGTCGAGGAGGGAGCAGCAAACAGCCAAAGTTGAGTTGGAGCCGCATCAGCTGTGGTAAGTGCATGTCAGCGGGAAACTGCCCGGTGGAGCCATTTGCGTCAATTTGAGCTCGGAAATTGTCTTTGCTAAAGTGACATTTCCCAGTAGAAACCCGGCGTTTCATGGAAGCACATTACGGACGGGAGCAAGTTCAGTCTTTGTCATGCTCACGCAGAACGTTTAATTCAGCTCTGACGTCTGTCGTGCCCCCATGCCTTGTTTGTTTGTTCTGGATCAGACCTGCGTGACGTGGTTGACCCACTGGTTCAATTTCATCAACATTTGCAAAGGCGGACCAATACTGCTTGCATGTTTCTAAAACCCTAATTTGAGTTCTTAAAGACTGAAAATACATATTTTTAGGCAGACACAAAGGAATGCGAAGGACAGAGCTCTTTTCTTTTTGATAGTCGTCGCTGCCATCATTATGACACAAATTAAGCGAGCCAAGCTGATGGAGTTCAGTCATGACTTTTGAGTTCAAGAAATTCATAAGTCAAGTCTTTTGGAAATTTTAGCTAAGCAACTCCAAGTCCTGAAAATGTTCGCTTTTTTTGTTTTTTTGTTTTTTGTCATGTGACTGCAGTCCCTCATTTCCGACGACATACACTAAACATGGTTCAAGTTTCCAATGAAGGTTTCAAGCCAAAGTTATGGTTTCTAACACAGGTGAGGGTTTCAAAATTGGGTTGAAGGTATGGTTCAGGGCTTCAATGTATTTCTGAAATTGAAAATAAAGGATGAGGTTTCAATTTTGGTTGCCCAGTTAAGCTTTTAACCCTTTCATGCACCCTTTAACCCGATAACATGCTAAGATGTCCACTGTCGTCACCGCTGTCCCCGAAAGGGTTCAATGAGGGTTTGAAGACAGCCTTCCAATTGGAGTTTCCGCCCATTGTTGAAGTTTTAAATTTGGGTCTCAAGCTTCGGTTAAGGTTTTGAAAGAGGTCTATTAGCCAGGGTTCGTCTTTCGTCTTTTAGAATTTAAAATGAGGGTTTCAAATTGGGGTTTTTATTTCACGATACCCTTATGTAGCATTTTCGATCATATTTGTGAGCGCATGTATGTCCGCATACACAAACATACACGCTGGCATGTCATCAAACGCCAAAGAGCCACATTGGGAAAATGAGGGCCAGGGTCAAAGGTGACGGGAAGAGTCGCGGTCTCCTCAGGTCGTCACACTCGGCCGCACAAACTAGGGTATGCGCAAGTTGACGAGCGAGCGATCCGATGGCTAATTAGATGTTTACTGACCCGACTCGGAGGAGTGGGGTGGGGGGTGGAGTCACACGCTTGTCGGGGCTCGGCTGCGCCCTATCACAACGCCAACGATTTTTTTGCTCAAGTAGAGCGGACGTGCCAACGTCTGCTGAAGCAACAAGCTTCCAGGCTTCGGTGTGCTCATTGTCACAGTCACGCGCATTGTTGGATTGAATACCACTTAAGAACGGCGAGTTACATGTTTGATACACATTAAACGCTTTACAGTGGATACCAATTGCCCACTTCTCACAGTAAATTGCATTTAGTTCCACTACACACTTCTTCCAATGCTTCTTGATGCACTGACTACTTCTACACGTACATACTTTTCATACTTATGGACTTCAGTCATTAACCACATGGAAACACTTTACATTTACATGTACTTTACGCACAATCTACTAAATGTGCTCTTTTTTTGATTGGATTTAAAAAATAATTTAAAATGTGTGTATACGTATGTCCGTACATACACTCTATATATGTATGTGTGTGTGTGTGTGTGTGTGTGCGCGCGCGCTGTTTTTTTTCACCACATACATGGTGGTTGAATCTTCCAATGATTTACACTTTATACAGTGCTAATCGTACACTTGTGTACAGTTTGTATTCTGCTTCAGAGACTCGAATCCAAAAACAATTTTACTTTTCTTTCACAGACCGTTTCACATTTTGAACCCAACCAGAACAGTGGCGAGCGTGCACAAAAGTTCAGTTCAGTCTTTTCTCACAAAGAAACACAACTTTAACACAGTTTCACATTGTGAACCCAAACAGAAAAAAAAAAGGGTGAACGCGTACAAAAGTTCACTCCCGACATTTTACCGAGGCGTGCAGCCGGCAGCGTTGCGGCACGTCAAATCGTGCCAGCCAGAGATCATCCTGACCTGAAGAACACACCGTGCCAAATTCGGACGCGGCTTTTTCTAAAAGCTTTTGGGCTGACAGCACAAATGCACCTCTCTTGTGTGAAGTGGCCAGAAATACCAACATTTACCTTTCTCTCTCTCTCTCTCTCTCTCCCGCTCTCTCTCTCTCTCACACACACACACACACACACACACACACACACACACACACACACACACACACACACACACACACACACACACACACACACACACACACACATGCACACACACAAATCCATTCACATCATATTTCTCTCACACATATCAAAATGTATCATTCCCCCATAAATTCACCCACACCCGAATACCTTTGACATCATGAAAACCCCCTCACACATCCAGTCAAAAATTGCACATACCAAAAAAACTCTCACTCCCACCCAAATAAAACTTTTATTCATGCCGTAAAATCTCCTAGTTCAAAAAGTCACTAAAGTTGAATACACACAACACAAAACCTCTCATACTGACCTAAAGAACTCCCACATGCAACAAATCTCACTCATGCCCATCAAAACATCCCTCATTTACCACAATACCTCTCACACAAAACATTCTCAATAACCAAAAACTTCTCTCTCGCCCACCATATTGCCCAAAACCCTTTTTTTTAAATAAGGTTAGTATAAAAAATCATCATTATTATTAAAATAAAGAAGCAACATTTTCAGCCTGGCCTGCAAATGAGAGAACGGTTTTGATGAATACATTCAAAATATTCTAAAATCTCAAAATATTTCCAAATGGATAAGTGATGTGATAACTAAAATGATTAGATTATGTAATTGTGGATAACTAGGCCAGCTAAATCCTAATTAAAGAGAGAAAGTCAATTTTTAAAAAAATGCATTGAAAAAATAAATGACAAATTACATTTTTTTTAATCTATCCTACAATTTTTACCACTATACTTCGGATTCAATTTTGCGTTCTATCCAAACATTGTGGATAATACTTTTGCTGGCCTTCATTAATCTTTGACTTTGACAGTTTTAGGGAATTTATAATTTTCCTCATGTTCACTGCGCCGTCACAAAGAGCATCTTCAACCAAATGCTGCAGTCGTTTCTTTAATAGCGCTTAAGTGAGCACATTGTTCTGCTACACCGGCCGGGATTCCATATTTCATGATTCAATGTGGCCTTTTTTTTTTTTTTTTTGTGATGTTACTAATACTTGAGTGCATGCAGCTGGAGGCCGAGCAGCTGCGACGGATACAGACCTTATTTAATCGTCTTAAAGAGAGGAAGAACACGTAAAGACATAAAGGTGTAGTTGTAAAAAAAAGAAAAAAACCATTACTGGGATTCTTCTCATTTTTCCCAGATTGCTTTCGTGAAAAACACTACACGATCACACGTTGTATATTTTCTTTTCTTATAAGAGTAGAAACAGTATTTTGTTAGGTATCAGAGCGATGAGGAATACAGAGTCATACGAGACCGAATGCGGCTCTGCTCTTGCCATCCTGTGTTGCAGTGCGACAATAAAAAGAACCCGTCCGTGTAATCCACCTGAGTGTCGGTGACATTTTGAAGCGACAGTAACGCGGAGCTGCAAACTGCTGCGCTCAGTTGTGGCCTGTCAAAGCTACATAGCGAACGACCTACATCCATCTCTATTCATCCAGCGCTTTCTCAACAGCATGAGTTATTCGTGTTGGAAAGTTGAAAACCACAAAATGTCACCGTTTTGATGTTGACGTTTTGGAACGGTTAGGGGGTTATGCCACCCAGCACCTTCCTCGTGGAACGCTGGCGTGACAAATCTTGACCCTTGATTTCTTACCAGAGCTGTCCAATTCTTTCTTTTGAACTGTTTGACCTCACTAGAGTTAAAGAATCGGACCCAGGAAAGGGCAAGGCTGCTGACTGCAGCAGAGCGAGCGTGCGTGTGGCAACGAATGATGAAAATATGCTTCGGTCACGCCTTGAGCGACGACGAGCCACTTCCATACTACTTGTAGGCTTCCTAATGGCCACTTCTGTGCGCTCTTTTCGACCAGCAACGTGTCTACGTTTTATACACCATAAATCACCTTTCCATTGTCACTGTCGGGTGGTCGCTGTCAATACTTAATAGTCAGTCCTGGAATGTCATTTTTATGCATTATGAACCAATCTAAAACTCACTCTGCAGGAGCCAGGCGGCATGATGTAACGTGAAGACTGAAAGGCTTTTTTTGAGATGATAACAAGTGAAAGTGGTTCCGATGAGTACGTCCAGGGAAGTCAGTTTGGTGAAAAATGGATCGCGGCAGAAGAAAGTGCGTCAGCCGCGAAGGTCATTTTGCATGTGAATTAATTTCTGCCGATTGGGGCAGCTCGTCAGCTCCTCTCTCTTTTTTTTCCACCCCCCCCCCCTTTGAAATACAGTCTCGGAAGATGACATCACCGCGAAGTTTTTGAAACTTCCCTTTAGTCGTGGACTCGGGTCGACAACATTCCAATCAATGAGAGTGCAAAAAATAAGCGCGTTTTAGTATGTTGGTGTTTGAATTGGGGAGGTGCTGTGTTTGGTTACTCAAGCAAGATAATGTTTTTTTTGGGGGGGGGGGCGGTTCCCCTGAAAGTGGTAGCCGTGGAGATTCAAGGAGCGACAACAACGCACGACTTATTGACCGCTGCGGGAGTGTTGTGCATGTGTCTTCATTTCTGAGTGAGTGCGTTTTCGCGTGTGTGCACGTTTGTGATTGTATTTTTGGTCGAGTGTGTTGATTTGTTGGAAAACGAGGCCCTCGTTTTCCTTTTTTTGTTTTTTTGCCAATTCATTTCGGACGAGGAAAATACACGCGCACTCGCCTTTTGTCTTGACGGTTTCTTTTCTGCCACGAATGTATGTTTCTTCTTCTTCTTCTTCGTCTTGTTGCGTTTCTATAACAACCACCGGGTGACTTCCTCTCACAGCCTCGCCGCCTCCGTCGGCTGGCCAGGCGTCAACTGGCGCGCTCCATGTTGCCTGATTGCACCTGCTCCCTCGCCAAAGGCCTCCTACTCTTCCGCGCGGCTCCCAACTGACACACACGGTCAAGTGCCACGCGCGCAACGCGAGTTGAGTGTGTTCGCGCGAAATGTCAAAACCTCTCAGACGTGCTCGTCCTGCCCCCCCCCCCCAAAAAAAGGCCGATTAAATGAAGGCGTGCCTTACATGTTCATCGTTGCGTTGGTGCGGCCGTTGACTGTGTCGACATTTTACTTCTTCTACAAGAATCGCTACTCAAGTGTATGTACGCACGCATGCAAACGCTAGGTTAAAATTCACTCACGAGTGACAGTTAGCTGACAAAGATGAGAAGACAAATGTGCCGGGAAGACAAGAACGCACACACACGCAAAAGGAAGCGTTGACTTTCTCTCAATGTGCGGACATTTTGCTTGTTCGAATGT
>CAAKHF010006640.1:13050-23866 GCA_901007745.1 Hippocampus kuda | reverse complement strand
CCACCCTACAACTGGGTACCATTTCTTTTACTGCATTGAGGTTTTCCGTTGTTGCTGATCACTACCTTGTACGTCTGAGCGACGGGTCAGCCAGTTCACGGAAACAAGCAAGGTAAGCTAGCTGTGGTGTTAGCTGTGGTGTTCCAGATGCTAACTTGCGAGCATGTTTCAGCCATAAAAGTAACTGGGCCGGAATTGAACTCTATAGATCTATGTTCCCGTGAGCATTATATTAACTCATTCACTCCCAAAGACGTTTTTAAACGTCTTTTCAGACTTGGTCCAGAATTAGCTGGTATTGAATGAGTTCATCGGAGTGATTATAGCTCAAACTGTTACAAACGAAAAATCTTGACATGGATTTATTATGTCCATGTCGAGATTTGATCTTTTTGTGCAGTCAGTGTGTCGTCTGTCCACCATGCAGTCCCTTTACTATCACCTTCGTATATATTGACATCGGATTTTTGACTTCCCTGATCCCAATTACTCATGTCACCGAAACATCAATAAAGGTCATTTTGGCCATTTGCGTTCATGACCTGGTCTGGTCTTTTATTTATTTATTTTTCTGTGAGGCCAAATGACCTGACAAAGTGAATGCCCGCCGATATACAGCTAAACAAAAACCTTGAGCTACAGACTTTCTTCAAATGTGCAGTGTCAGGTACCAACAACCGCAAGGGCAATGATCTCAGATTCCTCTCTGTCTTATCCAGACACGTATTGCCTCCGAACCAGTTCTGCTGCTTTGTTTTCTACAGTCTGTCGAAAAAACAAACAGAGATGAGTGTTTGTGTGCATTCACAAAACAAAACAAAAAAAAACCCCACTAAGACGCGAAGGTAAGAAGAAAGGTTCTCGGTGAAACATTTACAAAGTATGGAGGGAATTCTCGCAATGACAAGTAGTCACTTGAAAAGGGCAAATAAAACGGGCAGTAGAAATCGACATCTTTAAATTGAAATGAACATTACGGATGGCGCAACGTATCGTGGCGCATTATACCACGTATACGGGCCTTCAGATGTTGCCTTGTTTTTGACCATTATGCATTCAGAACATGTGAGAACACATCAACGGCTTTTACGTCTGGAAACTATACACTCTGTGAGCTCTGGTGGCGGTTTCGTGACTTCATCGTGGTCATTGTTCAAGGGCGCCTTGTGTGCAGACATCTTCAACTAGAAATGGGGCACGTGCCGTTTTTCCTTTTCATTTCTCCTGCACGCGTTAATATTAGAGGCGTGAACTCATGATCCCTTGTTCAAATAAAGTCTGACACAGAGCAATTTAAAAAAAATAAATCTGTTCTTTTGGAAATAATTGACTGTTGGTGAGGTATTAAATCTGTTTTTATTGTTGTGGTTGTACTGCCAGGTTTATTTCAGTTTTATTATACTTCTGTTGTGTACTTTATATTTAGCCCCCAGCAAAAACTAAATAAATAAATAAAATAAAATAACAGCGGCACTTGACATGGTGCAGTGCAGTTTTTGAATTGTTATAAAATAGAATGCCACCACAATAATAAAGACTTTGTTCAATGAAAATTTGGCAGCGTCAGTCAAAACTCAGCATTGTTTTAATCCGAGCGCCATCACTTAGCCGGTGAGAAAATCAATCTTGGTTCGCGCCCACGTTGTGAATTTCCATAGATGCCGAATGAATGAACATGCCGGGGATTTTGTGTTATATTAGACATGGTTATGGCAAAGCACTTTATAGTGAAATTAGAGTTGTTAAATAATGAGTGGAGAAGAATATGGATGTCGTCATTTGTTAGCGCACAGTACATAAGCCACCTGCGTGTAGTGATGTATTTTTATGGACGTTCAGGCATGTACTACAAAGTACATGTGGGATCTTGGGACCTACTAACATACCCTGTCGAGACCGAGCTTTAACTTTCACCCCTTCCTCAAATAACAGCAGCATCTAATTGAAACCAATTGAGACAATTAAAGTGAAATTGGACCAGAAGAATTTATTGAACCGGTTATCTGTAGTAATTAGGCAACGATTGGCCCATTGTTATCTTTAAAAGTCACCTCAAGGAGCTGACGGACCTGCAAGTCAAATTGGCACAAACGGCGTTGCATGTGCCGCACGGGTCTTGTGGCGATTGCGTTTGAATATCCTCCTTGTCTTATGCCTGATTGCTGATGTTGACTTTGTCCTACTTTGTCCCTATTGGCTGTGATACGCAAAATCAATGATTTGTGCAAACTTCCCAATATTTTTTTAATCACTTAAATGCCACTTAATTGTCATCCTTATGCATATGTTGTTGCAGGGTCAATTTGTAGTACCGACATGATGTTGGCTAAAGTAAGCGAAATGTTCCAATTGACTATTTTTGGACTGGCCGCTGAAGTCAGTGTGAGAAAATGTTGAAAAGTTCACGTGCTTTCATTGCAACGTGTGCAACCAGGCAGGTCAAGTTCTGTTCTCACAAGATGCAATGACCTTCTGATACTGTTGCGTAGTGTTCAAGTATGCAAAACCGGAATGGCGGCGTAGTTTAACACATCATAAGACAAGTTTCCTACAAGTTACCTTTCATGCAAATCACAGTAGACGGTGTTAGAAGAGGAGCCATTTTACACGTGTTCCTATTTTTGGAAGAACTTCTGAAGGTTAAAGTCAACCCGAGGGTGCTTTTTTTTTTTCTTTTCTCTTTTTTAAATCCTTCCTGGAAGACTGAGCCCAACATTCCAAGTCGCTCTCATTTCAAAATGAGCTTTTTTGTTGTTGTTGTTGTTGTTTCAGTTGCTCTAGCTAACAGGAGCTCACTTCATTTCTTTCGATTTCTGTTTCAAGTGTCGCAGCTCGCCTCCGCACAACACCTTTCTCTGCCCCCTGCTCATCGTGGTGATGCAAGTCGTACACCGCGTTGACCTGTAAAGAGGGGTGAGCGGTGCATTCGATATGCGAATGTTGGAGAGATTCATATTGATGCCTGCAGCAGCTGCTTCAGGGACCAAAGACTACCTTCGCTTATCTTTTTTTTTTTTTTTTTGTCACTTAGTCCCTCCTCTGCCGTGTCCCCATATTTTCCGTTTCGTCGCAGCATCCTCTGCTTTTCCTTCAATTTGACGACCTTTTGGTTACGTCGCACACGGAGCAAAACCGTTTCCCTCCGTCTGTCTTTGGACTCCTGTTTTGCTCGGCTTTCTTCCCCGAGGCTTTAGCGTCAAGAGTTGCCCCGGGTAGCTTTCACATCAGGCTGCTCAGCGTACACGGCATGCCTTCATTTTCCCTGGCTGTACATTGCAATCCTCTTGGGGGTTCCCGTGGTTTAATTATTCATAGTAATTTATAGATGGAGTTGGATTCCACGTTCAGACTCATGCACACTCCTATGCTCTCTCTTTCTCTCCCCCTTCGACTCCTATTTCGATGACTTCAGACGACATTGCATTGACATACATTAATTTCCTGTCTTATCCGTTCTATAACCGCTGCCACCTATTTTTAAACCTAACCTTGCCCCTCCTTACACTAAAATGCAATGATTTATGATGCTGGGACTTGATTGTCCACAAAAGGAAGGTGAGTCTCCACAATGTGACCTTGTAAGCAGATTTGAGTCCCCAAAAGGCGCAGTGTTACATTCCCGCATGCACACATGCACCTCTGTTGATATGACATGTTTTCTGTTGACTTCATACTGTTCAGATTAAGCATTCATTTTTCTCTTGGAATCAATATAACGTAAAGTTGCAGGCACGAAATTACACTGGGGGGGGGGGTCGTGCACAGTGGATGACTGGTAGGACACATCCGCCTCACAGTGCAGAGGCGCAGGGTTCGATTCCAGCTGCGGCCTTGCTGTGTTCTCCCCGTACCTGTGTGGGTTTTCTCTGGGTACTCCGTTTTCCTCCCCACATTCCAAAAACATGCATAGCAGGTTAATGGAACACTCTAAATTGTCCTTAGGTGTGATTGTGAGCGCGTACGGTTGTTCGTCTGTGTGCACCCTGCGATTGGCTGGCAACCAGTTCAGGGTGTCCCCCGCCGACTGCCCGAAGACAGCTGGGATAAACTACAGCACACCCGCGACCCACGTGAGGATAAGGGGACACATCAGGAAAAACGAGGACTCAAAAAAGATTCTTTCCACATCCATTCCACATTCAGCACTTGGCCGCCACTTGGGCATCATTCTCTGAAACCGCAATTAAATTTCAGTACCAGCCAATTCTAGACCAAGTCTGAAAAGACGTTTCAAAACGTCTTTGGGAGTGAATGAGTTAAACATTTTGCAGACATGCTGCAAAAACATAAACAGAATCTATCAAATTCCCCTACAATCGATTTTAATGGAAAAAATATGACAAACAATAGAATTGCAACTGTGATGCTTCGAAAAACATTCCAATCAATCCACAATGTGTTTCCCCACATCCGCCGCTCCCACGCTCAAAACAACAATGCTCTCCCTTCCTGCTGATGGATGAGCTCACGCAAATATCATATGATATCAGGGAGCAGCTGGCGGAGAACAAAAACACACGTCTGATGGCAAACAGCAGCCCGCTGTCAGAAATGCCACCTTAGGCCGCTTCTTTGATGACTAGCATTGATGTTGAGATGACTCTCACCTGATGCCTTTTGCTCGCCTACCAGACTGAGCGTCACCACAAATGTGGACATGAGCGAGAGACACACAGAAAACGGTGCCAAGCGTGAGCCGACAATTTCACAAATTCAAGGCGGGGGATTTGCTGGATCCCGACCACCACTTCAATGACTGTCGTTTGTCGCTCAATTGTGTTTTCGAACAACAATTACGGTACATGTCATAAACAAGGATCCGTGTGGGATGGATGGCGTGTATCAACTAGGACGAGTGCCGGCAACCCACGGCTCGTTCATCCCTCTGCTGGGCCCGTCGGTATCGCGAATGATTGATTACGTAAAATAATTCAAAATTTGGATATTACCGTGATCATAGATACAACCTTGCGTGACGAATTGTACGTCCAGCTCGCTGTCATATTGGACGTGGCGGAAATCTGAACTGAACAAGTGTGCGGACATATCGCGGCAATATCCAATCCACTCAGTCTTTTTTTTTGGGGGGGGGCAGGGCAAAATTCAACAAACAAGAAGAATCCAGTTCCCTCGATTCAATCTATGCGGATTACCATGACCTGGATGGCTGTTGATATAAAAAACAAAACAAAACAAAACAAAAGAACTAAACAAAACACATTCTTTTTATGTATATTGTCACAGTAAGTAAAAAAGACTTTGCAGCAAATAATGAAAAAAAAACAACATTTTTTCATGATGGCTCTTTTTTAGGTTGCTGACCCTTCATCTAAAATTGTATTTCTGGTCATGTGAAGGTCCTACTTATATTCTCCATTTCATCAGCATTAGCATGAAACTATTCAACTTTTTTTCCTCAAGTAAACTTTTAAGTAATTCATTATTTTATTTTTTTAATGGCATAAACCAATTTTAAGTTTGCAAACAAACAGACAGACGTTGTAGAGCGTTTGGTTAGCGCATCTGCTTCACAGTGAGGAGACCAGGATTATAAAAACAAAAACAACCTCCCCCCCCCCAAAAAAAAATGCTTGACATCTCTGTATGACTGCAAACTACATCCAGAGAAATATACGATAGCCTCCCTCTTATTTAATTCATCTGTCACAATATGAATGTTAAAATCTTTATTGCACAGGTGTCAAAGTCAAGGCCCGGGAGCCAGATCCGGCCCCCACACATCATTTTATGTGGTCCCCGGGAGCAAATCATATGTGTCAACTGTCATGATTCTTGCTGAAATCTGTAGCAAAATGTCAAATTGTCATGGGTAATAAATAACGTTGAGATTTTGCACCGGCCTGCCGAGGGAAGCCGTAACTCCGAAGTGGCCGGCGACAAAAAATGAGTTTGACACTCACTCCTGCTTGATTGGATCAAACTGCATTGTGGATGCGTGCCTAATGTTGTGGCCACAGGAGATCAAATATCTAGTACCCCACCCCCTCCACCATAAAGCTTTGAACTTGGTGGTACGACTTCTCCCCTTTCTCACTCTTCGCATCCATCAAACACGCCTCTTTTGTTCTCTTTTTCCTCCTCATCTCGCTCCCTCCATCTCTGACCTCGCCTCCGACTTGATGCGTGTCTCTGCTTTCCCTCATTTCTTTATGCCTATAGATCCTCCCCTCTCCTCCTCACCCCCCCCCCCCCCCCCCCCCCCCCTCACCGCTCCTCTCTGCCTCCTCGCGACAGGTTCCATTATCATGTTTCTCACGGCTCGCCTGCTCTCCTCCTGATGGATGACCTCACGCGAATATTAATTTACTGTAGCATTAACAATATCACATCTTATTCTACACTTAGCGCTCCCTCCCCCCTGCTTTCTGCTCTGCCGCCCTCCATCACTGCGAACTACCCTCCAAACACCCTTCAAGCCACTTCTCTCCTCTTCTTTTGTCATTTTACTCTAATTTTTTTTTTGTACCCTAATGTCTTCAGCTGCCTCTGCAGCTCCGACCAGAGTTAGCGCTCCAAGTTAGTTCCTGAGCAATTAGCATTTTAAAAGACGATCAGACGCCCAGGAGGAGGGACTCGATTATTCGCTTTATCCCTTGCGGATTTCCTCCACTGATGTAATCTTCACATCAACAAAAACATGAAAAAGTGCCCAGACGAGAATAATATTAATTTGCGTGGCATTTACCGTGGCTCTCGAATACATCTGAAGGCAAACGTCGAGGTAATCTACATAAATTCATGTGCCGCATCATGACACTTGATGCATAATGGAAATGTCGAGCGAAAGGTGCAAACGTTATAGAGAGCTGAGGTGGGAATACAAAAGCCGTTGACATGAGTGCAGATGGGGGTGGGGTGGGGGGGTGGAAAGATGCACACCGGGATTAACGTTGATAAATGGCGGGAGAGCGCGTTGCATTTCCGCGCGTGCTGTTTATTTGTTGCTCTCTTGAGCAGGTCTTAAGTGGTAAATCTTTTTTTTTTTCTTAATCCAAATGGCTCGTCCGCTTTCTCCAGAAGTCTCTGTACAGTTATTTAATGCTGCCATGCCTTCCCTACGTTCCATAAATCCGCAACAGATGCATATCTGACACATGAAGTGCTTTTAAGATGACAATTTCTTGCGGTCGTCAAACTTACGTGAGTCACGATGCAGCTTTTGTGGAGTTCGCAAAAAAAGCAATGAACTGGTTGACCAAGATCCCAAATGACGGGCGCTAAATTGCGCGTTAGCTCACGCGAACGGATTGCGCACCGTTTGCATCCGAGGTAGGAGTGGTGGAGGCGCCCGTATTGAAGAGGTTTTTGCAGTTTTGCTATGTTGAAACAGTTTTCACCATGGAAATTGGAACTAATGTCTTCGTGTGCCCTGCGATTGGCTGGCAACCAGTTCAGGGTGTTCCTCGCCTGCTGCCCAGAGACAGCTGGGATAGGCTCCCGCGCGCCCGCGACCCTCGTGAGGATAAGCGGATTCAAAAATAGATGGATGGATGAAATTGTGATTGGAAGAGGCCAACGACCAAAACATCACTGAGTTATCTTTCTGAAAATAATTCATGCCGTCCATTGATCCGTTTTCTTGAATGCTTCTCGGTGGGGTTGCGGGTGAAAGGAGCCTTCCCAGGAGACTTTGAGCAAAAGGCACGGTGCACCCGCCACTGGTCACCAGTCAGTTGCGGAAACAAAAGGCAAAGCCAGTTGACAACAATCTCCAAAGATGTTTTCGATCCATCATCCAAGCCAGTGTTTTGCTAACGGTCCTAAACGCTTTATTCATAATTATAAATTGATCTTGCTCATTACTGTATAAGCAAAGGCCTCCCTTTTCAAGCTGCCAAAGATTTCACACACCACCACCCGCAAGTCACACTTGTGCACCCGTATTTAATTACCGATCAAAGTTAACGTCTTGACTGAAGTTTCTTAGCTTGTCATTTACCGGCACTTTGAAGAAAAGTTCTTGTTAAAAGGAAAAAAAAAAAGCATGACTTCTTAGAAAGACTTCTGAAGGACTTCAGCTATATTACCAAGGGCAGCGCCTGCAGTATTAATGCAGGTTGGACGCCGCATAAATGACTGGCTTTATGGATACTGAGTCACCTTAGTCTTCCGCGTGACAAAGTATTCTTCCTCCCTCCCGTTCAACTGCCGAGGACTCGCTTAAGTAGTCGTGTCTGTTAGTCTGACTCGCCGCACAAATGGACTGGAACTGTAAAAGTCTCTCGTAATTGAATACAGCCTCTGACACGTGGCCCTAACGAGCCTCATTCTGCGGCCATTTCTACAAGCTATGTCGGCGGATTTATAAAATATAAAGTGTGCGGGCTCATTTATGCTCGCTGCACACTTTAGACCCTCTGAACGTCCTTGCCCTCCTTCTGTCAGGTGTCCGTTGGACAATGAATCCAATAGAGGCCACCTCTCTGAATGGAAATATGAGCAAATATATGAAGATGAGAAATTCATTCATTCATTCATTTTCCGATCCGCTTCATCCTCACAAGGGTCGCGGGTCCTATCCCAGCTGTCTTCGGGCAGGAGGTTGGGGACACCCTGAACCGGTCGCCATCCAATTGCATGGCACACAGAAATGGACCACCTTTCGCGCTCGCACTCACACCTAGGGACAATTTCGAGCGTTCAATCAGCCTGCCATGCATGTTTTTGGAATGTGGGAGGAAACCGGAGTACCCGGAGAAAACCCACGCAGGCCCGAGGAGAACTCGCAGGGCACACAGAGACGAACAACCATCCGCGCTCACACTCACACCGAGGGACAATTTGGAGTGTTGAATCAGCCTGTCACGCATGTTTTTGGAATGTGGGAGGAAACCGGAGTACCCGGAGAAAACCCACGCAGGCCTGAGGAGAACATGCAAACTCCACACAGGGAGGCCGGAACCGGGATCGAACCTATGACCTCTGTGCTGTGAGGTCAACGCGCTAACCACCGGACCACCGGGCCGCCCTGAAGATAGGGAATAAAAATTTTAAATTAAAAAAAAAATAGACAGCAAATATGAATGTATAGGGATAAGTAGTCTTACAGTATGTTTGAAGAAAGTAAACTCAACGTCGCTTGTTGTCATGCCGTGCATGGGTTGTGCGCAGTGTAAAAGTCAAGATAATTCCCCAGTAGGTTTCTTCACAGGGGTCTCTGTGTCTTCTTATTTCAGAAAGGCGTAGCGCGAGAGGTGCAGACGGAGCACCGAGCGTAAACGGCGAGAATCAATAAAGGCCTCAAGGCATGTCGATGCTGAATTATTTCTGTTGGTATTCACAATTTCTGGAAATAATCCTCCTGAAATCTCAATTCTGCCCACACGGTTTCTGATCGCATTGCTTTTGCTTGGTGTGTATCTGTCAGCTTCCAGGCTTCCAATAAATAAAAATAAGCACAAAATGATCGCCTCCACTCGAGCCTGGCACTATCAATAGTGTGCGAAATAATATCATGTAGTACTGTACCTGCCTTTTTCCAAGGGTCTAGCACCAGGAACCTCGGTGCTATGCGGGTGGCAGAGGGCAACGCGCCCATAAACTATGCATGTGACAAAGATGTCATTGCCCTTTTAACTCATTCACTCCCAAAGACGTTTTTATACGTCTTTTTAGACTTGGTCCAGAATTGGCTGGTACTGAATGAGTGTTAAGTTCCCATGTCATTGCATTGAATTTAGCTGTACACTAAGATCGACCGATCAGTCTGCTTCAAAATAAGCTGTGGGTTAAAACTCAAAATATCAATGCGAATTGATCCCGCTAATGCGTTTTAAATGCCCCCAGCTGATATAAAGCCCTCCCGAGTATGAAAAAAAAAAACCCAGGATGCGAAAACTGCCTCCCAAAAATGATTTTGTATTCGTACGAGTGAAAGTTCTCTTTGCGGCGCACGACTTCCAACATTTCTGACCTTTGAGCAACCTTCACCACCAACACCAGCATGAAGCAGACCGCGTGCCAACTGTGAGTGGCCTGCAATTTAAACATAATAATTTCGTTGATTGGAAGAGGATGAACTTTAGGTTTCGGTGCGCGGGTAATTTTCGGGTCATTCCCCTTTGAAAGGTGTGATCGAGAGAAAACTCACAATGACAATACAAGAATGAACCACATCATAATTGTACATTGTGTGTATCTTTTTTTTTTCCCTTCAATAATCATGCCAGTTCCGTTTACTATCTACGATGAGCTTCATGGGTAGCGTGAGCGGTTATCCAACGTAATAGAAACCTGCGGATGCATCAGATTCACGATAGTCCGTTCAGAAGGCGGTCAACGGTTTCAATGCGTTGTATCATAAAGAATAAGAATAAGAAAACTTTTATTCGTCTCACAATGGAGACATTCCCAATTTACCGCAGCAAAGTTATGAAAGGAAGAAAGTAGAAGAACAAAAAAGTATAGGAGCTGCTGTAAAGGCAGCCACTCTCGCGGCGCCATCTTGAAGTGGTCATGTTGCAAATGAAGCTTGTGTTTGATCGCACGGTGAGATGATGTTGAATTATTCTTGCTTTGTGTGGAGCTAAGTGCATGCCGAGGAGCACACATTGAAAGGTTTTTCAAGGAAAAAAAAAAGTACTGATGAGCCAACGTTTTTAGATTAACACAATCCTGGTCGACATACTTCAGTCTTTCATTGTCTTTCAGGGTAGTTTTTTTTTCAACATTCGATGGTCCTTGAGGGTCTAATAAAGAGCGAAAGAGTGCTTCTCTTTTCAGAATCTTTATGGTCAAATTTCCACTACAATCCTAATAGCCATGCCAGATCATTACTTTGCTAAACCCCAGGGTG
>CAAKHF010006633.1:21049-36911 GCA_901007745.1 Hippocampus kuda | reverse complement strand
CCCCCCCGCCCCTTCTTCGCACCTGAGCATCATCCTGCTTTCAATTTCCTGCCGCACTCGCTCCCCCCCCGCCCCCGCGGGTGAGAGGTTAACGCGGTAATAGGCGGCGGTGATTGGTGGAAGACGCTGGAGCGCATTAAGAAGCCGACGCTGCTTCTGTGGAGAGGCCCCCGCAAGCAGATGTGAGACTTCTGACAAAACATCTTGGAGATATTTGATTTGGACTCGACCGCTCGGGATACGGAGCGGGCTCGAGAGACGTCGGCTCGTAAATGTTTGTTTAAAATTTGAGCGCTCATGTACTATTTATTTGCCGGTCGTCCCGAGACAGCGGGCGCAATGCGAAGAGGCCAGAACAACAACAAACAACAAACAACAACAAGAGAACTGAAAATTCTGACGATATCGTTCAGATATCTTTCCAAATTCACTTTGAAATGAGAAGACGAGCCAACTATTTTCATCACAATGTTTTTGTACGTGATACACGACGCCGTCATGATGCGAAAAAGGCCCGAACGACGACAAAATTGTTGTTTGGAGTACGTCCCAACCTTGTAATCTTGTACCGGGTTTTGAGGTGACTTTCCGTGCCGTCTACAACATCGTTGCTTTTTGCAAGGCTTGTCTCACGTCGCCACCAAAAATGCAAAAAGGACATCACAGAAAAAAAAAAAAAGACATTCAATTAAAAATCCACCAATACGTTACAGTGCACACAGGACTGAAAATCATTCGACTACTGTTTAAAGCTCGCACTGATTCTTTCCAAATTGAAGCCCGGGACTTTCCATGAATTTCCACTATGTTGAAGCTTCACGTTGAGCTCGTCGTCACCACGCGGAAAGACCACAACAAGAAAAAAAAGGGAGCATGAATTACAGAGAAGACTAAAAAGCACGACGCGAAGAGAGCGATCTTTCGAACTGAAGCTCGTCGTCTTCTGATGTATTTCCACAACATTTTCTATTATATAACAAACTGTTATATATATGTATATATATATATATATATATATATATATATATATATATATATATATATATATATAAAGGCTGTAAATTTCCCCAGTGTGGGACAAATAAAGGATATCTTATCTTATCTTAACCACCGCAATGCAAAAAGACCGGCACAACAACAACAAAAACATTAAGCACGCGAGCGCTATTTCCTACACATATATATTTAGCACCTTTGGGTTTCTTATGTGTATCTACCTTGTACTTTATTTACAACATGAACTAACTTTTGTCTACGTTTTTAAATCATTCTATTTTTCACAGCAGTGTTGCAATCTCCACGGCACAGTTTTGAGTTTTAGCGTTGCGTCTGCGAGAATGATCACAAAAAGATCCATGTGTGTCAATTATTATTATTTTACGATTATTTTTTTTTTAAACACAAAGGTTTGTGTTGAATTAAAGATGCAGTTTAGAGCAAACTAAAGACGTTTAAATAGGATGCTATATAACGGACAAATAAAGTTTCCTTCGCAATGCATGTTGCCAAAATGTGGTTCCCAAAACTCCAGCTATGTCTTGCAAAAAAAAAGAAAAA
Source organism: Hippocampus kuda (assembly GCA_901007745.1). Lineage (NCBI taxonomy): Eukaryota > Metazoa > Chordata > Actinopteri > Syngnathiformes > Syngnathidae > Hippocampus > Hippocampus kuda. Next base: position 35,354 of record CAAKHF010006633.1, on the reverse strand, counting down.
AAAAAGGAAAAAGTGAAATTCTTTCAAGGTAGAAACTTCGAACGCAGGTCGACCGTTCAATCTGTCCACCTCAGATAATATAATCACTTTGTCCGCATCGGGTGTTGCATAATGTTCGAATGCGTTTTTTTAAATTTACTGCAGTGGTTGCAGTTGCCACAATGAGGCACCTGAAATGTTAACTTTGCTGCCCCGAAATTCAGATCATCCTTAAAATTGAGAAGCTTTGCTTGGGGGGATTGCACAGGGATAAAAGCGAATGGTTGTCTTTGGGCCCATTTGCATATCTCATAGTGATTTTTTTTGGCAAATTGTAAAAAAAAAAATCCTTCTGCTGTGTTCAATTTGATATACAACAGAAAACAAAACAAACCAGAAAAAAAAGGTGTTAAAATAGGAATACGGTATTCTTTTTCTCATGCCAAATGTGGTTCGGCTTTTGTCGCCGAAAAAGGATCCCTCCTCTGCGATGAAATGAAGACTCCCAAGAGGAAGATCAAAAAGGCGGGCTGACCGCATTTAGAGCAAATTAAATGCAGCTAAATCAGAAGGTGGCAATTATTTTACACTTTTGCGGTTACACGATGCACCAAAATAAAAAAACAAGCGATAAACTCACTGCAGTCGTCACGCTGGCTCAAATTTGGGACCTGAAATTTGTCGCTTGCCCTTCCACCCCACATCTGAAGCTTGAAAGTTTTTTTTTTTGGGATGTGTGCAAACGAAAGACGGGTTGAATGCGGTTGAACGAGGTTCCTGTCCATGATCATCCAGGATGCTTGACTCCCTTGCATCCACAACACCTGACCCCCCGCCCCTCCCCCCCCCCACCCTGGCCAAGCGCGTAAGGAATCAAACTGCTACTCACCCCAGAAGAAGTTCTGCTGGCATGGTGTGACGGTGCTGAAGAGGCTGTTGGACGCCATGCCGGGACCGGCTCTCGCTCCTCGGCGGTTTCTGTGAACCTTGACACGTCCTAAACCGTGTCACATCGGTTGGGGGGGGGGGGGGTGAAAAAATAAATTTGGGAAGCCGCGAGACATTGCGTTTACGTATCAACTATTCCGATGACCACAAGGATGAAGCCGGCGTTGTTTTTTTTTTTTTTTTATGGAGGAGGGAAATTAAAAAAAATCTATAGATGAGATGGTGCGGCGTACTTACTCCTTTCGCGCCCGTCCTTGTGACTGGTGCTGCTGGCCCGCGACCATTAACCATTGACGTTCCGGCCACGCCAAGCCCCGAGCCGCGCGTCTGTGGTTCTGTGGTTGTTTTGGAGGAGCACCTCGCGCAAAAACCCCAAAACGGCACCAGCGGCTTTAAAAACTGCTTTTCCTGCCCTCCACACGCCGTCACTGGAGAGCCTCGCTCACGTGCCCCCGCGACGTCACCACGGCGGTGGGCCGGACCCTCATTGTGGTTTCCCTCTCTCCGCCCTTCACTCCTTGTTCCTCCTCCTCCTCCTCCTCAGCTGCGCTTCCAGGCTCCGGTCTCCAGCGCAAGCATCTCCCCCATGTGTCAGGAGGCTCCACTCCCGCTTTCTCCCCCTCCGAAGCTGCTCTCTGACATCCGAGGAGACTGCATAACAGAAGCAGCGAGAGGTGGTGAAAAAAAAAAACTTGTTTGCAGAGGGGCGTGTCCGACGTGAGGAGCGGCTTCCCATCCGAGGGGGCGAAGCCGCCGCTCCGTTGCGTCGGTGACCGCAAAGGGCCGCCGGCCGCCATGTGCCTTTTGAGCCGCCGCGTCAGGTGCGCGCAGAAGGCGCGGAGGGAATGCGTGGAATGAAGATGAGAAAGTCGCTTCGTCACCGACTTGGCGGTGACTCCGCAGAAGAAGCCAAAGGGGGGGGGGGGGGTTAATCCCAGCGGCAATATAGACAGTAACTTGACATAAAAATATGAATTAAAAAATCAAAAATAAGTTTTGAAATGATGTACAAAAAGGTACACGAACTACAATGTTAGTTTGGGCTCCCCTCACATCAATATCCATCCATCCGTTTTCCGAGCCGCTGCAAGATATTACATAAGTCGTTTGAACTCAAACAGACGCCAATTCTCTTGTTCCACATGTAAAAACTCATCTCGCAGTCGTGATGCGATGGCAAACCCCCAAATGATTTCGCCGAAAATGAATTCGCCTCGCTGCCCCAATACTTTTGGCGAGGGAACGTACACACTGATCCTATTTTACACCGATCCGCTGCAGGTATCGGGTTTTATGATGAGGTTTGTTCCATTGTCAAGTATTTAAATCCCCTGCTTAAATCAATAAAGTCCGTATTTATGAGCTATGAAACCTTATATGGTTATTTGTATAATTGATGTCGGTGGGGCCCAATTAGTCGTGATTAAACACATTTTAATAGCCTCCGCGTGTGTGTTTTAGGACAATAAAGAATAATGACGTTAAATCTGAGCCGCCCCGGCGGTTCCTCACGTCCTCGCCACTTACCGTTATTCTACGCAGTGAAGAATTTACTTTGGCGCTGGGCGCTCGGTAAATATTTGCCGTCTAAAACAAGAACATGCCTCCCGGGTCACAGCGCCGGCTCGGGATTGGCCGTCACCGTGCGGCTGTTGGCAGCAGGCAAACACGCCCCGGGCATCGGCGAGACGCGCGCCGGCTATTTCCACTCTGAGATTTAATGCGTGGTGTCAGCCGTGGCGTTTACCTTTCCCGCTAAAAATATCTCCGCTGTATTTTCTGGATATTTGGAAACGTTAGCCTTTCGAATAACAACTTTTAGCGCCGCGCGCCAAACGGGATCGGATGGGCCGCTGTCAGAAGCGTTAAAGGCGCGAGACGGACGAGCGGCGGCATATTACCGGCAATCTGACGGCGGTGTAATTTGGACGTCACGACCCAGCCTAAAAGACCGAATGAAAAATAAATCAAAAAAGCCGACTGGTGTGGCAGGAAACATCCTGAGTGGCACACACAAAGCTGTTCGTATTGAGCTGGTTTCATTGCAGATGCAGCGGTGCCTTGAGATAGAAGTTTTAATTTGTTCCCTGACCACGCTTGAAATTTCAATTGATGTAATGTACACAAGGCAAAATAGCACTCCATAACATTGAAATTTAGCAATACATACACAAATGACATACAATAAACACAAAAAATAAATCAACATACAATGTCTCCTTCTGGTGTGCCCATCTTGGGCACCTGGGGGGCAAAATAAGTCAGACGAATATATCGTTCACCGAGTTGTCTCAACTCCTCAGTACGGCACTAATATTAAACGCTACGCTGAGGATGAAGAATATGACTGAGTACTGTGATAGTGTCTGTCTACACATGTTGCTGCACTTTGTGTGTTGCATTTGTTGCCACAAATAAAATACTGCAACATAGATGCTATTTAGCGTTAGCATTAAGCTACGTGTTTTTGTTTTAAAAGGTGGAATTTTCTTTGTATAGTTTTGTCTGACAGTAACCGTCAATCAAAAATAAACAGCTCGAAGTGAGCATGCTTGACCTCTTATTTGGACAATCCCCATTTCTTAAAAGCCGGAGAGTGAGAACAGGCACTCAGCAATTCTTTAAATAGATTATTTTCAAATGATTGTGCTTTAATAAGTTTGAATGTGTTTAAAAGGTGTGCCCAAACTATAAAGCACATGATAGGTTGATTCATCGACATATACCAAACAGTAAATTTGAAAAAATATATATATTTCTATACTTTGCCACAGCCTTGTTTGGATTTGGGGCTCACTGACCTCCATTCTGCCAGATCTGATCCGAGGCGGGGTATGCATGCAAAAATCAGGCTTCTGCTTTTGTTTTTCGGGCTGCCGAGGCAAAAAAACACGAAGACGAACGTCCTTGATTGGAGGGGATTTGGAACAATTACTTCGTAAGAGGAGCCGAGCGAGTCACGCAAGAGCGCATTCGCGACGACGTCTGGAGTCCATGCGAGACCCGGTGTTTTCGCGGATTTAACATCTCGAAAGCGCACTGTTGCTGGATGTAAACAGGGCATGCTATTGAAGGGGATGGGTGGGGGGGGGGGGGGGGGGGGGCATGAGAGTCGTGCTGTGTCGAGACAATTCCTGACAGCTGTGTTCACGTGAAAGGCTGGAATACGATACGGAATATAATATTTAATTCATAAGATTTTCTCCTCCGGTGGCCGAATACGCCAACGACTCCAGTTGAAGATGAAGAGCTTGGACGCGCCGTGAGCTCTGGTCAGGGTTCTGAAAGGCCCGCCCTGCCCCTCTGCCACTCAGGACCACACATGCGCGCACCTTCAATGTTATCTCAAGAAACATAATAGAGGTTTCACGTGTTGCTGAAAATTACACGCGCTAGCTACGGTTTCCTTCCTTCCTTCAGCTTGGAAAGAGGTTGTTTTCATTTTTGGGGAAAAAGTGTGAGTGGATAATGATAGCCAACGTGGGAGCGAGGGCTGAGCGATACGACCTCAAAACAAAATCGGCCATCTTTTTCACAAAGATCTGATGTCCTGATTTCATCGATGTTTCCCTTTGACACATTTCTCAACCGGTTCTGCTTTTAGTTATACTTTTTTTTTCTTTTTTTACATATACAGTGATGCCTTGTGATTTTTTTTTAACCTCCCGAATTTAAAGCACATGCACGAATGATTCTCCACCTTGGAACTATGACAACTGGACTCACGATTTATTAATAACCTGGTCCGGTGCCATTTAGTGCCAACGGTTCACTGATTCACTTGCTCGTTGGCATGGTCACAAACTCAAGCTGATTTCATTGGAAGCAAACAAGGTATGGAAAAGTTCATTCGAAAAAAAAAATCAAGCAGATGAAGAAATGTAATTTGCAAGGACCAAAGTAAATTTTTTTGCTGGGTTCGGATATGCCATGAGAAATTTTGACATTTTTGTGTTTTTTTTTTCTCTCCTAGTGGTCTTTTTTTTGTGGTGTCTGGAGAACTGTTTTTGGAGTCGCAAGGAAAATAAAGAAGAGGGAAATGTTTCGTATCGAATGGCGCAAGTGCAACCTAAACACGCTTATGAAATTGAAGTTTCTAGGAAGAAAAAAAAAAAGAGGGTGGGGGTCAGATCATCAGATCACTGGCAAAGACGGCCGACCGCTGAATTCTTGTTCGACCCTTCATCGCTCATTTTAATCACGCTGCAGCATAAACACTCGGTGGCAGTTCAAAGGCGCATGCTGACACACAAGCGGCACATTCTATGTGTTTGCTGACAAGTTGCTTTAAGCAGATTGATATAGAACGTATATCGTCTACAACTGGGACTCCAGTGAGAATAACCGGTACACAGAATGGATAGACACGGGCAAAGACTTTGCCTAGGTCCACAAACGGGCTATTTCTCTTGTTTACAAATCTCTTTTAGTGCACACTTCTCCTTTGCCTAAATAATCCATCCACCTCACAGGAGTAGCATATTGAGATACCGATTAGACAGCATGATAATTTCACAGACGTGCCTCTGGCTGCACATAATAAAAAGCTACTCGCTTATCACCTCGTGTAGCCCAACACATCTACTTCACCTGGAATTTATTAGGTGTGTAAAGTTGCTGGATATTGACAAAAACTGGTAGGCGCCATCGTCGAAACCGATCCAGAAGCATTCCAAACATACACAATGAGTAACAGGATGACCCGAGAGACTATATATGTGGTATTGTTGGATCTGCAGCATCCGATAGGGTGGACCACAGTATTCTGTTGGCTCATTTGCAGCACCAGGTGGACATTAGTGGAAGTGATTTAGAGTTGTTCGGATCCTATTTGCGAGAAAAAACTTTTTTTGTGTCAGCGTTGGTTGCTTTTGAGCACCGCCCTACCCCACTATGGTACGGTGTTCCACAGGGCTCAATTTTGGGGCTCCTGCAGTTTTCATTGTATTTTCTGCCCCTGGGTTCCATCTTAAGAAAGCAAGTTCTTTCCTTTCACTGCTATGCGGATGTCAGTCAGCTCTATTCGCGCTGAGCAAAAAAGGACACTTTCTCAACTGGAGCTCATAGCAGGGATCACATAACTCCAATTCTGCCCAGACTGCCATAGAAGCCATCAAAAATTTCTGTCATATCGTGCAGGATATCTGCAAAAGACAAACGCGTGAAAGGTGCGAATGATGCATTGCGATGCACCGTGAGAAAACTGTCCTCTGTATCCTCGAGTAACTCTGTTATTGTGCGGTGAAGCGCTTCACAGATGGGTTGGTCCAGTTTAAGCATCCCTTAAGTGCAAAGTCAGCACACATAATAACACGTCCTCGTCGCGATGATGCAAGGCCAGCGCAAGTCACATGACGGCCAGCGTCATAAACAGAAATGTATCACCGGGAAAGTGTGAGGACAACGCAGAAGGACCGTGACTCATTCAGCGTAGGGCACGCACAGGCAACCGCCGTGATCTTACACATAAGCGACCCATTATGTTGCCGTCTGTTTATTTGCCACTGAGAATAAAGCCGGCCTGATGGCAGCAAGCGTCTCCCGTTGGAGAAGCGAGCCAATACGAGGGTGGCCCGTGTGGCAGCGACAATGGCGCAAACAAAAGCCTCCGCTGTCTTCTTTTTGTGACGGATAATTGTCCGCCTCACATGATTTCACAATGCCGTGACTCGATGCCCGGCCCTTCTAAAGCTGAATTTAGGACATTGTGGACAAGAGGCTGCTTTTCTTCTTCAATGTGGTTGAAAAAAAAAAGGGGGAAGATACAAGCAGTGATGAATGACAAAATGCAGAGAGTGAGAGAAGGATAGCTTGCCAGCGAGCAAATTATGGCCTACGTTGTCCTTTGATTATCATTTAAAACTAAAAAATAAAAAGCTTGCCTTCCATCTTTAATGTTTTGTTGAAAATGCGATCCAAAAGTTACACCAACCCTTTACAAAATGTTCATTTTCAAATTCCTGAAACGAAAATGGAATAAAAATGACATGAAGCATCGCTCTCATATTCCCGTTACATTATCCAGTCCCACGGTGGAGTACGACGAAGCACAGTAGCGACGGCCTATAAATGTAATTAAATGGCGTTAATTTAATTATAAGCGACAAAATGCGTCTCCAGTGATATCCTAATCAAATTACCAGCCATAAAGATCCAAAGCCCATCAATCAAAATGCTTTATGACTTTCCGCTATCCACGAATGCTAATTGACGAGCGCCGATCCATTCAGACCGGTCCTAAATGTGGAAAGTGTGAGTCACCGCAGAGAAATAAAACAAGGATGTTTGCTGCTTGTGGTGGCAACGCATTCAAAACAAAAAATCATTCATCCATCAAAACTTTGTGTTGCCAGATGCATTCAAAGCACCCTTCTTTTTTTTACGTCAAGACGGGCTGGCCACATGGGAAAAAGGCAAAAAAACAAAACAAAAAAAAAACGTGACACACGGACACAATCCTGCCTGCGAGACGACTTCCCGAAGATGGAAAACTGCCGTGTCGGGGTTTTTTATTTTTATTTTTTTTTGTCACCAGGGATGGAGAATCCGAGCCATTTCAACAGGATGAGGTGACCAAGATGAGCATTCCAAATCTGTTTTCGCCAAATAAAAACAACCGCGTTTGTTATGGTTCGTGTTAGGATGGGTTCGGGGTGGCGGCATTGATAACGCTACCACGCGGGAAAATTGCCAGGTTGACTTTTTCAACCACATTTGGTGCGGTTGCCATTTAAAAACAACACAGACGAAAGAAAAAGGATGACTGTGGTGGCTAAAAAGCTAACGTAGCTCGACTAATGTTCATTTTCCAAACTTGACCAATGTAATGTCAAACTCTTAGGGTCAATTTTGTATTTTTGTTCTGACCCTAAAATTTATTCACGAAAAATATGCATTTTTTCAAATTTCTTTTTTGGTTCGGTTAAATTGTCACTTTTTCATTTTTTTTTTTAAACTTTTAGTTGCCAATAGAAGATGGAACGAAAGAACGACAGATACCCCGGATGCCGCGCCATTATCGTACAGCTCGCGGTTTTACTGGATGCGCGTTATGTAAACTGCGAGCGCTCTCCACACATTCCAGCCCGGATGAAATGTCGGAATGTGAGGCACGATGCTAATTTGAAGACGGAATAAATCTATAAATCTGACTGTGTTTCTCTGCCCCGCGGACACGCAGCCACGATAATTACGGGTTGACTTTACAGACGTTCAGACGTCTCTCATCAGCGAAGCTAATAGCATAAGCAGCAGGCGGCTACGTGCTTACTCACCGTCTCGCGGTTACGGGGTGAGCGGAGGTAAACTACAACGCTGATATCATTAGAAGTGGCCGCGGCTCCAATTTCAAGTTGTTAAGACAGAGACTGGCCGTGTGGTTAAAAGTCATTAACTGTTTATCTGTTTAGGAGTCTCGGCCTCGGGATGGATCCATTATTCATGAGCCACCAAATCAGACGGGAATTAAGATGCGTGTGTTGGGCCAGCACTTTTTTTTTTGCTTCCAAAATAGATTTATACAGACTATAACCTGTGGTGAAGAGCGAAAAACCGTGTGCAAATTGACGCCTCCCCTTAGAAACTAGTCGAGGATGAAGCACATTCTGTCGGCGGCTAAACTGACTGATTTATGGACGAAGATACGAAAACAGGGATGGGCAACTGGTGGTCTGAAAGAAATGTTTTTATTTTCTTTCTTTTTTTTTTTTTACAAATCAATCAATTAAAAATCTTTATATGCAGGACAAACACAGCGTTTTGGTTTCATCTTGGTTTCCTGTTCGGCAGTTTTTGTGCCATCTTTGAATGGTCATTTTGAGGCAAGTGAGCCCTCTGCACTGGGAGGGGAAAACAAATTTATAATATCAAAAAAAAAAATCACATAGATTAGAGCATGTATTTTACAGGTATACAGTATATATATTTTGTCCAGATTTTAAGATACAATTTATGTCCTACACCTGTTTAGGAAATGTACCACTGATGAAAAAATAAGTTGTCCATACTTGTCCTACTACATTCCCTTCAATTAAAACAAAATAATAAGTATTAAGTCTAGTGCCAAGCGTTTCCTTATCATGCCATTCAAGCCAATGACAAAACTTCTAAATAGAACCAAAACATCCGTCCATTTTCTTCTATTTCTTCAGGGTCAAGTCACAGGAACAGCAGTTTCCAACAGCAGTCCACAACAAAAACAAACGTCTACAACTTGGTGAGACAATTTTGCAATGTTTACACTCGCTCCGTTACATAATGCTCGACGCCTCAATGTCCAAATGGGAGCAATAAAAGATGGCTTTCATTAGTGGCCGGCGCACCGTATTGGGCCGTGCTTTTCAAAACATGCTAGCGCGTTGCACACAAGCAACGTGCGCAAACACACACACACACACACACACACAGGCGGCCGGCTTTCCAGTTGTCAGTGTGACGGGGTTACCTCTGGGGCCCGGGCTGCATAAACACACCCATGACCCAAGACAAACTTTCACAATTCCGCCAGGTGTGCAAACAGCGGGCTGTGAAAAAATACCTCGAAAAAAAAAAAGGTCTGACCGTGCAAAAACAATACAAGTGCCTCTGATGAACGCGCGCGAACGCAAACTGACAGTGTGAGAGGCAGCGGGAGCGATGTGGAGAGGAAGGAAGCCAGATATGGCGAGGTCCCGCACGTACAGGGGGTGGGGGGGGGGGCGGGCTTTGAAAAGGTACAGCTCAGGACACTTCACCGGGACAGCACACATTCTCAAAAGCCGAAGGGGTCTGCGATGGCCCCGGCAGTAAACCGCACACTCGAGTTGACTTGAGAGCACCCCCCCGCGGTTACCTTTTCAAATTGTGCCGGTCCGGCGGTTTAGGTTGGGTGCGATATAGAGTTTCAGAGCAAGCCAAAGACAACGTGTGAACACCCAGTACCTGATTTACTAAGATCCCACATAACAGGCGTTAGACTGCATGTTCCCGCTCACAGATTGCACACTGCTGGTGTTGGGCATGTGTCCATCACCAAAACAGTTATTCTGGACCAACCAGGCTTCCTGCGTTGGCTTCAAGATGCAAAATCAGCCACCGCAATTTGATCAGTCACATTGCATTTTTTTTTGTTGTTGTTGTTTTTTGTTTTATGCAATTATTGATTTTTCTGGCCACTTGGCTGGCACGATCATCTCATCTCAATTTTTCAAAAACCCGAGGGGTGTCTAAGCACGTCCCTTTGGTCTCGGTGGCAGTGATGAATCACCGTAACATTGTACAGGGCCGTTCTGGGCACCTCGATCAGATACGGTCCCGCATCCTGGTTTGCCACGTCTCTATCCAAAACTGAACAGTTTGTGAATGTCAGCATGAAGATCACCAGATTAAAAACATTGCACGCACAATCAAGTTTTTGTACGCACAAGCCTTCCGTGATTCAGGCGCCAAGTGAGCCTGAAAAACTCTTGGATGGTGCTGACGGACATGGACAACCCTGGCGGCTGTGCGCCTGTTCCTGATTAGTCAGACGTGCCGATGAGTCTCTGCTTTCATGGCCCTCGCGTCTCTTTCATCGGCCAGCAAAGTCATCACACGAGCTGCTGAAGCGATAGCACGTTGTTCTTAGCGAGGCCTCGCCCACCCCCCCCCCCACCCCCACCTTGGCAGCACACCAGCATTCGAGGAGGCGGGCATCAATCGTTGCGCATCTCGGGATTAGCGATAGTTTACATCGCAGCTGTTGTGACGGTAAACTGCATTGAGAAATGAAGGCGTTTGGCAGAAAGTCGTGAGTCATGATTGCCAAGCGCCAGCAATCTGTGATCATCCGTCTTTCTTTTCCCTCCGGCCGAGAGGAAACATCTTGTGGATTTCCCCAGGAGCTGTTTGCCTTTTGTCAAATTGTTGCTATTAGCGCCACGCCGTAAAGTCAAACCTGTCAGAGCGTCTGACAGTAATTAACGGCGACTTTACAGACTGGGGGGGGGAAAGTGGAGCTTCTCTGAGAAAGTCGGAGGTGGGACTTTAGTTGAAAGCGGCATTTTTGGCGGCCCGCTATTCATACCGAATAGGTGCCGATGGAGATTTAGCATAGCTTATTAAAATATGAGGCAGCAGGAGCGTAAAGCGTGATATGGAGGATGAAGATGAGGAGAGAGAGAGAGAGACTGCTGCTCCCCCGAAAAAGAACAAAACAAAAAAGTTTGAACATCGCTCGCCAATCTGGTGGTTGTATTATTCCATTAGCCGCTAAATGCTACCTTCGTTGACAGTTGAACAGCTGTACACTAGTCAGTATCCTCACCAAATACGCCACCTTCCTCACTCACCGTTCTCCGTGCACGCTCCTTTTTAAGCTCGATCGCTGCCCGTTTTGAAAGCTGGCCGGGTTACAGACTTCTCAGTCCCACAGACCGCAATGATATTGTCCCGTATTGTTTTTATTTAACCGCGCTGTGACAGTATATATATATTTTTTAACTCAGACGCGTGTCTGTTTTTGTGCTGCCACTTCATGTGACGTCGTAAGTATATTCTCGATGTTGATTGGCTGTTTACGACGCCCATAAAAAAATGAGCGAGGAAGCAAAACGCTCAGCTCACATTGGTTCTGACCACAGCATTATTGTCCTTGATTTCATATTTTTACGGCCTCTAGGTGTTTTTCATTCAAATACTTGCAGTCATTTGGACTTTAAGACCTTGGTAGCTTAAATTAGTATTGCTTAAGTTGCAACAAAGTAGCAAAATTCTTCAGCTTAGCAAAAACTGTCTTGTTGTATATTCCCGTTGCACACCAAACACGAAGTACATTCGTTATTCTGTTATTATTAGTACAAGTTATTCTGTCTCGGACGGAGGAGTAAATGTACTTGGTGTTAGCAAATGTGACGCTCGCCTTCTCAAAGCGGACATTCTGTTGTGTTTTTATTTTCAGTCAGCAAATGAGCGGAGACCGATGTAACCATCATTTGCTTCCTGGCGTAACTTAAGAAGAGCCCTCTGGAAACATCTGCAGTCTCCAAAAGGACAACGCTTACTCCAGGACCATTTCATCAAAGGTGGAGACACACAAGAAAAATAAACCAAGGCAAATATTATTTCTGGCTCTGTGATGCTTTGACGTTAACGGTGATGTACGACCTGCGACGTATATGCTTTAATAAATGCCTCTCAAAATGCGGCGGAGAATCCCAGGAAGGAAACCGATTTTTTTAAAATATTCAATGTTTCTGCGCACTGGTTTTGATGAATGAAAATGAATGGATTGCGAAACCGTCATAACTCTACTCGAAACTGTATTTATGGATTTAAAATTTCAGTCAACTCCCCACAGGGTCCTTTGCAAATCCTCCAAGCGTTTGAAATGTTCCTTTATGTGCGCTAATTGCTCTCCGGAAGCTTCCGCCATCCTCTTTTTAACACTTTCATGTCCCCGTCGTGAATGGCGGCATCTGGTCGTCTCCGCAACGTCGCGTCGGCTGGTCTTGATCTTTGGCGAGAAGACCACCAAACTTGCGCAAGTTTTTTTGGCGCCCCCAAGCCCGCTCTCTCGCTCCCTCGCCGCCGCGTCCATTAAATCATCTCGCCCCGCTCGCATCTCAATATAGCCGTGTATTTTTGAACTAAGACAAATATTTGACTTATGCATACTGTAGGTGCAGGGCGGCTGGGCTGTGGCCAAAAACACCATTATCAAAACGCCCGTGAAAGGGGAACATTCATGGGGGGACGCACATGCGGCATTTATTTGGTCGCTTCTGATAAGCTACAACTAAACTCAAAAACAACAGCTGCAAATCGTAAGTACAGTGTGTAATTTCATGATTTGCCCTTTTCTGTATCGCATAACTACTGTCAAACTATTTGCTGAAATATGCGGCGATCCGCATATTTTTTTCCCCCAGTCTGTCTGCCACTGAAAGGGAAACTCAACCCGAGATGTCAAAACTTTTATTCTATTCTAAACGTGCATATCTTCTTTACCAGAGTTCAGATTTTTTTTTGGGGGGGGGGGGAGTACCGTAGCCGGACGGAGTCCTGGTCTTTGTTCCAGTCCCAAATAGTGCCACTTAAAAGCCACAGGGGTCACTCGGCCTCATAGCTTGTTTGTAATACCTCTTTTTTTTTTTTTTCTAGGTTTTGGCGCATGATCGAGATGACGGAGAAAATAAAATGTCGTGCATGGTAATAATACCTTTTTTTTTTTTCTTTTTCGCCAAGCTAGCTAAACGCCACGAGCGCCCATTCTAGCGTATGGCATACTGTAAGTAGCCCTGAAAGGAAATGCTTTCCGGCAACGCAATAACCATCAAATATTACACGCCGCACATTTCCGTCTCACGTGACCCAACCACCGTTGCCTTGGTCTCTCCTTCATTGACATATTTCACCACATGTACAGGCTTTAATAAAATCCCAATCTTGTAACGTTCAGCGTCCAGTATGGCTCATATAAAAAAAAGAAAAATTCGGTGGATCTTTTGTGTTTCTACAGGACCTGGACGAGGTGTCAAAGGTTTGCTGCATATCGGCTGCACGGCTCATACAGCATTTTGATGTTTTGTACCTCTCCGCCTCGCCCCACTTCTGTTCGTCTCTTCCTGTTTTGTGTTCTCCCGCAAGAGAATTAATGCGGCAGACATATGGTCACCATCCGCTTGTGGATTTCGGCGTAATGGAGGAGGGACACTGTAGGCGAATTACCATCTTTTGATCTGACACGAAAACCCTCGCATGGGTTTATTTCTCCGCATCCTCGGCGAAATGCGGAGCGACCTCAATTCTGGAAGTCATTTTGGTTCTCGGGGGGGGGGGGGCCTTAAGCCTCGGTGTAAACCCATTGTCTTTGCGGACGCTGGGAAAGGAGCGCAGGCTTCTGTGCTGGCAGCTTCTTTGCCACTTGGGCTTGTTAACACTGCCGGCCCAAAAATCCAATTTTCAATCTCCCTGCCTTGAAACCGTCTTGATTTCATGAAGTCTTGAAGAGCAACAATCCCGATCTAAGCACTTGACAAAATGACAGTGCAGATGGCGGCGCTTCGACTTCAGAGTGATTGATACTTGACACTTCAGAGACTCCTTGTGGTTGCCTGATTACTTTCCTCGATGGTACCAAATGAAGAACAGAACTTGGGAAAAACAAAAGTCATACTTGTGCATGACAGTGCACCATCTTAGGCCACAAAAATACTCCTCCGCATCATGGGGCTGCTATGGGCATTCAAGGAGAGAAACCTGTGTGTGTGTGTGTGTGTGTGTGTGTGTGTGTGTGTGTGTGTGTGTGTGTGTGTGTGTGTGTGTGTGTGTGTGTGTGTACAACAACCTCCTCATGCTTCAAATTCAACAAATGACTACTTTCAGTTCTTTACAACCTATAAAATATCACAAAACACTGCTG
>CAAKHF010006632.1:40620-60530 GCA_901007745.1 Hippocampus kuda | reverse complement strand
GCCTTACTATATATACATGGTCGTTTTTTCGAGCTAAAAACGCCTTACTTTACTTTACATGGTCGTTTTTTCGGGCTAAAAACGCCTTACTGTGTACATGGTCGTTTTTTTCGGCTAAAAACACCTTACTATACATGGTCGTTTTTTTCGGCTAAAAACGCCTTACTATACATGGTCGTTTTTTTCGGCTAAAAACGCCTTACTATACATGGTCGTTTTTTTCGGCTAAAAACGCCTTACTATACATGGTCGTTTTTTTCGGCTAAAAATGCCTTACTATACATGGTCGTTTTTTCCGGGCTAAAAACGCCTTACTATACATGGTCGTTTTTTTCGGGCTAAAAACGCCTTACTATACATGGTCGTTTTTTCGGGCTAAAAACGCCTTACTATACATGGTCGTTTTTTTTGGCTAAAAACGCCTTACTATACATGGTCGTTTTTTTCGGCTAAAAACGCCTGACTATACATGGTCTTTTTTTTCGGCTTAAAACGCCTTACTATACATGGTCTTTTTTTTCGGCTAAAAATGCCTTACTATACATGGTCGTTTTTTTCGGCTAAAAATGCCTTACTATACATGGTCGTATTTTCCGGGCTAAAAACGCCTTACTATACATGGTCGTTTTTTTCGGGCTGAAAATGCCTTACATACATTGTCGTTTTTTTTTTTTCGGCTAAAAACGCCTTACTATACATGGTCATTTTTTCAGGCTAAAAACGCCTTTTTATACATGGTTGTTTTTTTCAGCCCAAAATACCTTGGGATACATGGTCTTTTTTTTCGGCTAAAAACGCCTCACAATACATGGTCGTTTTTTTCGGCTAAAAACGCCTGACTATACATGGTCATTTTTTCGGGCTAAAAACGCCTTACTATATATACATGGTCATTTTTTCGGACTAAAAACGCCTTACTATACATGGTTGTTTTTTTCGGCCCAAAATACCTTGCGATACATGGCCGTTTTTTTCGGGCTAAAAACGCCTTACTATATATACATGGTCGTTTTTTCGAGCTAAAAACGCCTAACTTTACATGGTCGATTTTTCGGCCTAAAAATGCCTTACCATATACATGGTCGTTGTTTTTTTCGGGCTAAAAACGCCTGAGTATACATGGTCGTTTTTTTTTTCGGCTAAAAACGCCTTACGGCTTACATGGTCGTTTTTTTTCGGCCAAAAACGCCTTAGTATACATGGTCGTTTTTTCCGGGCTAAAAATCCCTAACTATACATGGTCGTTTTTTTCGGCTAAAAACGCCTTACTTTGCATTGTCGTTTTTTTCGGGCTAAAAATGCCTTCCTATACATGGTCGTTTTTTTCGGCTAAAAACGCCTTACTTTGCATTGTCGTTTTTTTCGGGCTAAAAACGCCTTACTATACATGGTCGTTTTTTTCGGGCTAAAAACGCCTTACTATGCATGGTCGTTTTTTTCGGCTAAAAACGCCTTACTATACATGGTCGTTTTTTTCAGGCTAAAACGCCTTACTATATATACATGGTCGTTTTTTCGAGCTAAAAACGCCTTACTTTACTTTACATGGTCGTTTTTTCGGGCTAAAAACGCCTTACTGTGTACATGGTCTTTTTTTTCGGCTAAAAACACCTTACTATACATGGTCATGTATAGTACCTGCATGTTTTCCATGTCTCCCTGCTGCAACATACCTGATTATCAGGCTCTGAAAGAGCTTGTTGATGAGCTGATCATTTAGATCAGGTGTGTTTCAGCAGGGAGAGTTGGAAAACATGCGGATAGCGGCCCTCCAAGACTGGGATTGCCCACCCATGATTTAGAGTCTTTTTTTTTGGCATGTGGGAGGAAACCGCAGTACCTGGAGAAAACCCACACAGGCACGGGGAGAACAAGCAAACTTCACACAATGCAGCCATTGTTTTCAGGGTGAAGTGAATGCGTGTATGCATGTGCAAACTGACTGGTCTCCGATGTAGAGTCCTGGCCAGACTTGATCGGCGTGGTTGCAGGCCGTCTTGCCGCTGCTTAAAAGTCGTTCCAGCTCCGATACGCTGACGCGCTCGCGGGAATCCTGGCGAGCAGGTGAACGCGAGCTGCTGCGCGAGCGTGAGAAGCCGCACATGAACGCCATCCCGCCTGAGGACACGCACACGCCAAAATATCAGACATACGAGTCAGTGTGCATGTACCTGTGAACGTGTGTGTGTGTGTGTGTGTGTGTGTGTGTGTGTGTGGGTGGGGGGGGTCTCTCCTTCTGGGTGAGAGACGGCCCTCCCCAATGACCTCAAACAAAATGCATTGATTTCATAACCCAACTAGTGGCTAATGTGGACGAATAAATGTGTGAACGTGTGCGTGCGTCTCTGTGCGTGCGTGAGCACGTACATGTAGATGTGTGAGCGTGTTCCTAAATTATATGTACGTGGGCCACATGTACGTGAGGCACGCGCTGCGTGTGTGTGAATGCGTGCGTGTGTCACCTGCATATAGTTTGTTAGCTAGCGTCGACGTCGTCCTGTTGTATCACAGGAACGGATTCACACCTGCAGGCCGGAAACCACACTAGCAAATCCACATCGCCGCCATCTTGTGTTCATCATCTTCATCATTGGCGTCATCATCTTCATCCGTTTCTGGTCCACAAGTCGTCTCAACATCACAATATGGCTTCCTTTCTGCGAGGCCAGCATCACCGGCATGAAATGACGTTGGCGGAGGCTTGCTGCGCTCTGTCTCCCCCTGGCGTACAGTTATGAGAAGTGACAAAAACAATCGAATCGAATCCTTTTGAAAAAATAGCGAAAGAAAAAACGAAACTGAATGTGAGAAGAAACGAAAACGACGATAGAGTCACATAAAAAAATCCAACAGAAGATGAAAACATACAAAAAGCAAAAATAAATAAGACAAATGCATCAAAACCAAATATATATTAAAAAATACGACTGTAACAACAAAACAGATCATGAAAAAAACTTTACGAAACCATAACAATGCTACTAACTAATTACCTCACTAGAATAAGGACTAGTCGAAATCAAAGTGTAGGCCTCAAACTGGAGTTGCGGAGATCAACAATAATGTTATGACAGCTGTCATTCACGAGCGGACATTTTTTGATTTGCAACTCCGTCGGTCCTGATGATGCGTCCTATCGAGGAAACGACGAGACCAACGGAAGAGCTCGGAAATGGAAAAACAAACGAGTTCTCAGTGTCTCTGTGTGTGCATGGAGTCATTGTACATCATCGAAACGAACATTCTTCGCTTTTGCCCTCACTTGAAATGATCTTTCTGGTGTTGGTCTGACCTCTATCGATTCATCTGTGAAACTGGGAGGCCACCTGGCGACTACGTCTTGCCGAGAGCGTGGAGCAGTTGACCTCCTCGTCGCTCTTTTTGCACTACAAAGTTCCCCGTTGTACTTGTCTGTCCGCCTTGCGTACATTTTCACAACACTCGATCTCTTTTGAGCGACATGTTGATCCGGGCACGTCGTTGCGTCTGACGTTTTGAGTTTGGTGACGTATTATTAGTCAGGGACGTCATGATAACGGCGAAACGGCTAGCTGCGTTGTTGTCAAACTTACCGAAGAGCCTTGACAATTTAAGCTAGTGCTTCAAGAGGCACTGGCTAGGTGTGGAGGTTTCAGTTGATTGGCTGGATGGGAATCTGGCGATGTGATTGGAAGATAAATAACCCATTTGCTGAGGCAATTCCAGATAGAAATAACTCATAATGGGCACAACATTTCATAACCCGGCTCTTGAGTAGATAAATACTCGTTCTTGAATGAAGGGATTTGTACCCAGAACAAAAATAACAGACAGTGGGTCAAACATTTCACAACGCAGCATGTTGTGGTGTCGACTGTCTTTATTTTGCACAATCTCTTGTCTTTTGAACTGTCACATAACAGAGACGCGAAACTGTACGGTGTGATATAGTTACCTTTTTTTCAGGGTCACATGTGAATTTCCTCATGGCTCATTTTAATCAATGTTTTATTTGGTATGCACATCACAAAAACAAAAAAAATTGAACAGAGCAGACGAATTGCGACAAGTGCTCATTTCCAACATGCGTAGGCCTTAATGAAGTTCTTGGAATACAACCAGCCTTGGTGCACCAAATTGAAGAAGCCTGCTCAGATGAGACCGTGAAATCTTCAGTGCTCATTGCTACTCTCGCCAGCACACTTGTGTCTCTTGAGCACGTCTTTCCGTGAGAATCTTTTGCCACAGACTGAGCAAGGAAAAGGTTTCTCTCCAGTATGGGTTCTTGTGTGTGCACTTAAATTTGCCTTTTTCGGGAAGCTTTTGCCACACACTGAGCAGACAAAAGGTTTCTCACCTGTGTGTGTTCTTGTGTGATATATTAAAGTTCCCTTATGAGAGAATCTATGACCACAAACTGAGCAGGCAAAAGGTTTCTCCCCTGTGTGTGTCTTTATGTGACTTCTTAATCTCGCTTTCTCCGAGAAGCGTCGACCGCAAACCGAGCAGCAAAAAGGTTCCTCACCGGTGTGTGTCCTGATGTGTATTTTCAAGGAGACATTATGAGAGAATTTTTTATCGCACACTGAGCAGGAAAACAGTTCCCCTCTATTGTGTGTTCTGGTGTGTTTTGTTAAGCTTCCCTTCTGAAAGAATCGTCGACCACAATCGGAACAGGCAAATGGTTTCTCCTTAGTGTGTGATCTTGCATGAATGTTGAGATAGGCCTTCGTAGTGAATCTTTGGGCACAAACTGAGCAGGCAAAAGGTTTCTCGCTAGTATGTATTCTTGTGTGAATGTTTAAATGTCCCTTCTGAGAGAAGCTTTTACCACACACGATGCAGGCAAAAGGTTTATCGCCAGTGTGTGTCCTCGTGTGATTTGTTAAGTCTCCCTTCTGTGAGAATCGTTTTCCGCAAACTGAGCAGGCAAATGGTTTCTCGCCCGTGTGAGTTCTTGTGTGTTTGGTTAAGTTTTCCCTTGTGAAGAACCTTTTCTCACAATTTGAGCAGGCAAACGGTTTCTCCCCAGTGTGAATTCTTGTGTGTTTTGTTAAGTTTCCATTCTGAGAAAATCTTTTACAACAAAGCGAGCATGCAAAATGTTTCTCTCCCGTGTGTATCATCAGATGCCTTTTCAAACCAGACTTGTAGCCAAAGGTTTTGCCACACCGGAAACATTTCCAGCGTTTGTCTTCAGTATGACATCTCATGTCACCTTCAGACTCCTCCCCCTCATCATCATCATCACCTTCATCAATTTGAGGAGAGTGTGACATTGTGTCATCACGATCAGACATTGGCGTGAAGAAGCCGTATGCTGATGATGGTCCATCACCTTCTGTTGCTGTGTGTTGATTTAAGGTGTTGCTGCTGGGAGGCTGCGCCCTTCCGCTTGCCTCACTTGACCCTTCATCTTCACTCTTCAGAAAGTCACCAGTCAATGGAACCTTGATGATTTCCTCCTCCGCCTCCTCTTTCATGCTTGGCATCTCTTCGTCCTCCTCTTTGACGTGAGGCGGCTCTGGCTCCTCCACATCGTCGTTGTGGGCGGGCTCTTCCTCCGCCACTTCCTCTTTCATGGAAGGAGTGTCCTGCCGCCCAGGACCGAGATCGTTATTGAAGTCTTCAAGACACAAGGAAACAAATGCATATGATTTGGTCATGTCAATTTTCATGTTGTGTATTATTGTTTGGACTGAGACTTAAGGCTTGTTGTAATTTAAGGCTATTAGAATTGTAAGGTAATAAGGCTCATTTTGTAATGGGGTCGTCAACCGCTGAGTTTTAAAAAAAGATCATAAATAAGCATCAAAATGAGAAGCAGGTGGCAAACAAGTGAGCGCAGGGAAAGGAACAAACAAACCTGCGTTGCGTGGTGGCTTCTCGCTGTCGTCTTTCGTTCCACCAAGTTGCTCCTCGTACTCTGCTGTACTTCTTGCACGCATTTTCACACGCCAATCACAACATTGGATCACTGCTGAGCGGTTGCGGTGAACCAGCTAAACTAAGCTAGGCTAGGCTAAAATAAATGAAACCGAGCAGCTCCAACGTGCACCCAGACGACTTTGAGCAGTCACGAAGACCGAAAGAACGCCAACCGTCGAGGCGTTCGTGAAGTACAAGCTCATTTTTTCCTTGAAAGGTTCAGTTAAGCGCGTGCGGTCGACAGATCCGCACAATGTATGGCAAACCCACTGGACCATTTTATGAGGTCACCGACGCGCGATTCTACGGTGGCCCTCGAGGTCAGACCACAACGTCATTTAAATGACAAAATTAAAGAAGAGGACAAATACCATTGGCGTTTATGACGTTTTTAAGGGTTTAAGTTACGCAAACGACATACGTCAAGTACAATTCATTTCTATTCAACTTTTAGGTACAAGTAATTACGAAAACTTTCCCACCTCTTTTGGTTTGCCCACATTTGTTTGGTGCAAATGCTCTTGTACCGCTTCACAATACATTTCTATGGAGTCGTTACGGTGTCAGCAGAGGGCGCATTACCAATTTTGTCCACAAGATGAAGCCATGCGGGATTTGGAAGCCAGCAGGCAAGTCCCATCACGAGCCGCTTGTATTTAAAACGAACAAGCGAGATGGACGGTGGAGATGGTCAGAATTTCTCATTTCCTTGTAGGACAGCAGCACATCTTGTTCAAAACGACTTTTACTTGGATGGAGCGGAGTATCCTCTTTTCAAAACAAAAACGTACCCATGCAAAACTATTCAAGGAATGACACAAACAGATTAACTATTTCATTTCAAGTCTTGTGAATTTGACAAAACAGAGTTGCATTTTATTCAGGATCCCATTGACACTTTTCTTGGCATCAAGAGTCCAAGTTTTTGATTTGCGTGTCAGGAAAACATCGGACAAAACAGATGCATTGCTTTACATGTTTCAGTACAAGTGCTCAGGCAAACCCTTCTCGAAGACTTCCAGAAAGATCCACTTACAGTTCAACGCCCTGACATGTACACGTCTACATTTACATGGCAAAGGGTCTCTCCCCGGCGTGTATTCTGGTGTGTGTTGTCAAATGTCCTTTATTAAAGAAATGGTTACCACAAACTGTGCACGTATAAAGTTTCTCAGAAGTGTGAGTCCTTGTGTGGTTTGCCAAATGGTCTCGCCGAGTGAATGTTTGCCCGCAAGCTGAGCAGGCAAAAGGTCTCTCCCCAGAGTGGATAAATGTGTGCGTTGTCAAATTTCCCTTATTAAGGAAACCTTTACCACAAACTGGGCATGTATAAGGTTTCTCACCAATGTGTGTTGCGGAGTGCTCTCTCAAATATTTGTTTGCAGTGAAGCTTTTACCACAAACTGTACACAAATAAGGTTTCCAACCCACGTGGGTCATTGTGTGGAGTTTTAAATCTTCCTTGCGAGAGACTTTTTGACCACAATATGAGCAGACAAAAGCTCCAGTGTGTGTTCTTGTGTGTATTGCTAATTTTCCTTTCACTGAAAACCTTTTACCACAGACTGAGCAGACAAACGGTTTCTCTCCAGTGTGTGTCCTTGTGTGCGTGGTTAAGTTTCCCTTTTGAGTGAAGCTTTTGCCACAAACTGAGCATGCAAACGGTTTCTCTCCAGTGTGTGTTCGTGTGTGTATCGTTAAAATTGCCTTGTGAGAGAACAATTTACCACAAAATGTGCATGAGTAGGGTTTTGAACCAGTGTGTGCGCTTGCGTGCTGTTCTAGATCTGCCTTCTGAGAGAATCTTTGTCCACAATACGAGCACACAAAAGCTGTCTCGCCACTGTGTGTTCTTGTGTGTTGTTCTAATTTTCCCCTCGCAGAAAATCTTATGTCACAAACGGAGCAGGCAAAGGGTTTCTCTCCACTGTGCATTCTTGTGTGTATCAATAAGACTGCGCTCTGAGAAAATGCTTTACCACAAACGGTGCATGCGTAAGGTTTCTCACCGTGGAGCAACATCAGGTGCTTTTTCAAACGAGATGTGGACCCAACAGTTTTCCCATTCTGAGAACGTTTCCAGTGCTTGCCGTCAGCATGACATGTCATTTGGCCTTCAGACGCTGAATTATCATGAGTGCAAGGAGAGTGTGACGTTGCGTCGTCATTATCTGACAGAGGCGCAAGTAGTCCGTCTGCTGGTGATTGTCCGTCACCTTCTGTTGTCATGCGTTCGCTTGACTTCCTGCTGCTGGGAGGCTCCGCCCCTCCGCTGGCCCCACTGGGATCTTCATATTCATCTTCACCCTTCAGGGGGACACCAACGCATGGCGACTTGGTGACGTTCTCTTCTTGCTCTTCCTCCTTCATGCGAGGAGGACCATCTTTCTGGTCCTCTTCTTCTTTCATGTGAGGGGACTCCTGCTTCTCCTTTTCCCCTCCAACGGGAAGGGACGGAGTCTCCTGGTGGCCAAGACCCAGGTATTTTTCGCCACTGTCTGCAAGACACGTAAAGATAAACATGTCAAAGTATATTAAACTCCCACTCCCCCCAACATACACAGATACATATCCCCACAAGCATGCCTGTGCGTGCACGCACATATAGAGACACACACAATACACACCCCAATGAACTATATTTAAAAAGACAGGACAAGGTACAGAGAAACCATATGAGGAATTGAGCTGTAGGAAATTCTCTGCCATCCATGACTTCAAGAATACAATTTAAAAGGGTATCAATAGCCCCAGTGTTGTCAGGAGACACTGCAACATAAAGCTCAGTATCATCAGAGCAACGCACAGTAAATGCTCTCAAAATTCTATTTGTCAGGGTTATCAATTAGACATTCATTCATCAAATAATTTTTAAAAATCAATTTAGTTTTGCTAAAGAGGCATACAACGCATTCAGAAAGGCTTGCATTATTGCATTTGCGCACTTACATTGATGTCACGATATGTACCATGACCGTGCAGGGTTTCCATTTCTACTGTGTAATAAATTAATTCGCTTACAAAATCGTACCAGCGTAAACAAAGAAGTGGATTTTCTTTTTTTAATTTGGTTTTCCTTTGAAATGTTGTGTTTGTAATCATGCAAAACTCAAACCGTTAGCTTGCGTTTGGAATGCGCTTCATAAAACTGGCTGCCTTTTTTTTTTTACTGGAGGTCCAGTCCCATTAAAAACAACAAATGAATACTGTATTGCGAACAACTGCAGTTAGTAAACACGTGAGAGGATGAAAGTGAAGCAAACCTGGAGTGTCAAGCACAATTCTTGACTGCTGCGTCTCGCAAACGGTGTCGAGTAGTTGGCGACATTGTCGCCCTTTGTTGTCTTTTGCCCCAAGTTCCTCCTCGTACCCAGTTGTACTTCTTGCGCACATTTTCACACCATTTCCATTGCCGAGCGATCACAAACGCGTTTCTTTGTTAGCGGCGAGCAAGCCAGGCTATGTTAGACTAGGCTAAAACGAGATGGGTTATGGAGGGAAGCGTCAACTTGAACCGAAACGACCTCACCCAAAGCCCAAAATTACCAGTGAAGTAGTATTGTGCGTTTTGCGTCGATGCTACAGCGCGTCCATTTTATTTTACGTCATCAAAGCGCGTCTGGTGCATTAAAAAATGTAAAATGCGTTTTGTTATGTTACGTTCGAATGCCACGTAACATTTTTATGCAATAAAACATTTGAAAAGAAAATGTTGATCAATTACCTATTCGTGCACACTGAGTATAAAAAGTAAAAATAACACATTCTGACCAAAAACCTTAAACATTCAAGCTTGAAGAATCGATTCAAATGAGAGTTGCTGAATCTTTTTTTATGCGATATTTAAATATTGCAATTAATCAATTTTCGTTATTTTTACCACGCTTACTAGAAATTGTTTTTTCTTGTAATTTTTTAAAAATTGGTTTTCATCATAATCATATTTAGGAGTTCCGAAATAATGTCACTTCCGGCGTCAGAAATCGGCCGCCGCGTTTACGTTCACAAGGCTTCGTAAACTTTAGAAATGCTTATAATCCACCCAAAGTCTACAAACAAAAGTTGTAATCATAACAGTGATTGTGTAAACATCCAAAGCAAATAACCCTACCTAAATAAATCACGTTGCAGATTCAGCGCATTCACCAGCCCGTCATTCTCCGAGTTATTGAGGTTTTGTAAGGCGTGTTTCCCGATTCTGACGATGCCTGAACGCAGCAAAGCGTAGAAGCAAATATGGCGGCGATTCTCTGCAGAGCGACCAAAGGTGAGCCATATTCCGCCTTCAAGGCTCACCGTAACGAAAATAAGCCTTCGCGAGTCAGGTGTGCCTCAGCAATGTGTGGGATGCTTAACGCCTGTTAGCCGAGCCCACCTTTAGCCGCCAGCTTCGCACATCCAGGCCATGTTTAATCACAATTAAGTCCAACTATTAACAAAAAAAGAAAATTTAAAAAATGCAACTTTCTCTGCAACTTCAGCCTTCGTGGCTTTGTCCCTTGTTTCAAGCGGTGACTGATTGGTGTACACATTTTGGCCTCGTTGCAGCCACATAGCTTCAACTTTTAAACTTATTTTACAATGGAGACGGTGACGTCAAGTGTATTACGTATGACAAAGCATGAATATTTGTGATATTTATTTCAAGTGTCATACTGAAGCTAGCTAAAGTGACCACGTTCGACCTTTCACCTAGTTAGCATGAAGCTATTTGTTGAGCTAATGGCCACAATATGAGGTTAGGTAATGAGACTCCAATCTTACGCTAATGCAACGTTAGATATACAATGTCACTGTACTATTTGTACTAGTAATAAAACTTGGGCTTGCGTTTCAAGCCTTCGAATAAAATCTCCCATTTTTAGTCAAATGCAACAATGTTGAAGTAGTTCCACTCATTTGTCGCTCGGGCAGCCCCAAAAGGTTGGCAACACTGACACAACTGCCACCACAGACTTAAAAAAGCATCACAGATAAACATTTGAGGCCATTCAAAAAATTGATTAAAAGAAGTCCTGACAAATAAGACGGAATGATTCCCATCAAATGGATCATTCAACCATAACCTTTCGACTTGCATTGACTTCCTTGCAGCCATTGGCGGGTGCATGCGTGGCTGTCGCGGCCTGTCTCAGCTTGCCGAGCTTCCGGAAACTCATGATATGCTGCGTCGGACGTGTCGCGACTTTGCCGACCGGGAACTCACACCCATCGCCGCCCGGCTGGACAAAGAGCAGACGTACCCGGCTCAGCAGGTATGTTGGTCGGCCACTCTGCGGGTGAGCTCGGCGCACTGGTCATCTTGGCAATGGTGGCTCATGTGTGTTTAGATCTTGGAGCTGGGCGCCATGGGCGTGATGGCCATGGAGATCCCCGAGGAACTGGGCGGCGCCGGAATGGACTACCTGGCGTACAGTGTGGCCATGGAGGAAATCAGCCGCGGCTGCGCCAGCACCGGCGTGGTCGTCTCCGTCAATAACGTGAGGCTCTTTCTGTGTTAGCGCTGGACCCACCAGACGCAACATGCTGTCTTGACGACGTCATGACACACATTGCTGTTAGGTGTTATACGTGTCATGTCTCGTCGGAATTGCCAAATGACTCGTCATGACATTTGTCCAGTCATGTATCACGACTCTAGTCGAATCTTGCGTCATGATTCGTCATCTATGTCATGGTCATGGGTCCATATGTCGCACGTGTCTTTCCTCTTATCGACTGTGCGTTAGTCTCTCTACTTGGGTCCGATCCTGAAGTTTGGTTCTGAGGTCCAGAAGCAGAAGTGGATCACGCCTTTCACCAGCGGCCATCAGGTGGGCTGCTTCGCCCTCAGCGAGCCAGGTAAAGCCAGCCACAAGTTGCATGTGTGAGGCCGCCTCCTGACGATTTGACTTCCTGTGACGCGGCTACGCCTCTCAGGCAACGGCAGCGACGCAGGTGCCGCGTCTACGGTGGCGAACCAGGACGGCGACCATTGGGTCCTGAATGGCACCAAAGCGTGGATCACCAACAGCTGGGACGCTGCCGCTGCCATTATCTTTGCCACCACTGACAGGAAGCTCAAACACAAGGCAAGAGGCCGGCGCTCGTTTCGGAGCTGGTTCGCACGGTGCTAACGCTAGCCTGTTTTCATCGCACCTCTTAGGGCATCAGCGCCTTTGTGGTGCCCATGCCCCACCCGGGCCTGTCGCTTGGCAAGAAGGAGGACAAACTGGGCATCAAGGCGTCGTCCACAGCCAACATCATCCTGGAGGACTGCAGGATCCCGTTAGAAAACATGCTGGGCCCCCGTGGCGCCGGATTCAAGATTGCCATGGTAACCAGATCGCCACCATCTCTTGTCTACTTTTTATCAAGTCCACTAGCTTAATGCTAACATATCATTCAAAATACCAAAGACAATACAATACAATACATGCTGATTTATATAGCGCTTTCACAACAGCGGCAGCTGTAACAAAGCGCTTAACAGTTAACATAAAGTAAAATAATAAACACAACACATAACATAAAACACGGACAGGCTAATGGAACATTGCGCAGTAAAAAATATCAACAACAACTGCTTAAGAATCATACTGTGCTTGTGCTCAATCGACTGTGGGTTAGCTAACGCGGCGTTTGCGCCCCTTAGCAAACTCTGGACAGCGGGCGCATCGGCATCGCGGCTCAGGCGCTAGGTATCGCTCAGGCGTCGCTGGACTGCGCCGCCGATTATGCGCACAAGCGTGACGCCTTCGGAGCACCCATCGGAAAACTGCAAGCCATACAGGTAACCAGTTTGGGGGGGCCCCCAGTGGTGAGAAAGTGTAATGCGATTTTAAAACGTGTTACACACACAGTTTAGCATTCGGCTTAGCGTGATTTGTTTGTGGCGTAGTTCAAACTGGCTGACATGGCGCTAGCCATCGAGAGCGCTCGCCTGCTCACATGGAAGGCGGCCCTCCTGCGCGACGCCAAGAAACCTTTCACCAAGGTAGGCAAAAGCCGTCGCTACAACTTCTTGTCTTGAGCCCTTTCACACTAAAACCCTCGTCTCCAGGAAGCCGCAATGGCCAAACTTGCCGCCTCCGAGGCCGCCACCTTCTGCTCCCACCAGGTAAGGCCGCTAAAACTTAGCAGTTGAACTCCTTGCAGGACTGATGTCCCTGACAGAAAAGAAAAATCACCCAATTTGTATTGTTTGTTCCAACTGTTTTTAGAGTGCAATCTTTAGTCATGAAATCTGTGTAAACGTCCCCAAATTGTTTAATTGTGGTGTGGCGCCCATCAGGCCATCCAGATTCTAGGCGGGATGGGCTACGTAACGGATATGCCCGCCGAGCGCCACTACCGCGACGCTCGTATCACGGAAATCTACGAGGGCACCAGCGAGATCCAGAGACTGGTCATCGCAGGACAGCTACTCAAGGACTACACGACCTAGCCCCGCCCCCACACCCCAGCCGCTGACTCGAACATGAACAACGGCAACAAAACATGAGGACTTGCCATAACTGAGACCATGCAAGCTCTGCGTCCTGACCACTTGAACAAGTGATGTGTGCCTCAACCACAATCATGATTGTGAACATGCTAAATTAAATGAAGTAGAAATATACGTTTGTGAAAATCGCCTCTTTTTGACTTTTTGGGGAAATACCAATTACGACTGGGGAGGGCAGGTGTGACACCCTGAACTGGAGGCCAGCCAACGCAGGGCACACACAGATAAACAACCATTCACATTCACACCTAAAAGCAATCTAAAGTGTTAAATTAAACTACCTTGCATGTTTTTGGAAGCAAAAAAAAACAAACTTACCGAATATGTGAAAGTACGAACTAATCGGAGAATGTCGACGGCGTGGTCGAGTCCGAGGCTAGCTTGAGAAATCGACTGTTGATGACGAAGCCAAACAGCTGCCGAGAGACACCAGCGCGCCCACCTGGAAAGAATCACGCCCAACAACAACAACAAAAAAGTTTATCGCGATGTTTCAGGCGTTTCCATCATTCACAGCTGGCCCCGTGGTACATTACAAGCGACAATCCGAAAGGATGCCTGTTTGAATGTCTGCAGTGCCGGAAATGTCCGCCAGGTAGCAGCAAAGCACATCACAAGTGAATTGAATGTCTGCAGTGCCGAATATGTCCGCTAGGTGGGAGTAAAGCATAGTATAAGTGACGAACGGCGACGACAACACATTCTCTCACGTTTAATGCATATTTATGTCATAAAATATCAAAAATGCAACTTTATACGGGGGGCTAACATGACTTAGAGAAGCGTGTACAAAAGTTAACATGTGATCACGTATAGGTTTGTATAAATATCCTGCATATACTGTATCGCACACGTATGTCAATTCAGTCATGCGCAGCAGCGTGCCTGGTGATTGACAGCTGGAAGGTTGGTTGCTAAGACAACACTGGGAAAGGTTTCTTTCTTTGTGCAAGCTAACATGTTGACACATGCTCACGTGGAATATAACATATATAAAAAAAAAGAAGTTACATTAAAAATGTGAAAGTAAAAACATTCCTTTAGGCACATACACATACATTGATCCATCAAGTGCAAAAAAAAAAAAAAAAAAAAAAGTCGAACTTCTATTTTCTTAGGCAGGATGCAGAGCAACAAGGTTCTTGGCCAACAAAGTCATCAATTGGAAATATCGTATTTTGGTTTTGTTTTGTTATTGATGCATTGGGCCGCATGTTAGAATACTAGCTGGGGTCGGTCCTCTTGCGCTTGCTCGGAGTTTGACCCACGTCCACCACCAGCTCGCGATACTGCATCTGCCGGACACATGCGCAGTAAGATAGCATTAGCATGACCCAACAGACCTGCAGATTGTGCCAAATAGCATCATGTGACATGATTTTGACAAAATGTTAGCAATTTGAGTCCAAGTGGTACTGCACAATGTTATGCTAATGTGCAATGTTACGCTATGATATTGCGACACATTTTATTTTAACATAAAATATAGAAACACGTAGTGTTCTTAATTAGCTTCTCCTTATGATTTTCGTCAACAATTAAGGTAGAAAAGAGGGGAGCCAGGAGCCTGCCTTGAGGGACATGCCAAATAAGTTATCCAATCATCTTCATGTTCTAATTCTCAATGAATAAAATTTGACACTCAACTCACCACCTGAATGTCGGACGGCACGCGTGACAGGAAGTTCACAAGCTCGTTGCTGTCCACAGCGTACGGGGCGCGTAATTTCTTGGTGAACTTGTTGACGCCTGTTGGGGCATCAAGTTGTATAACACTGTGTGTGCACGCATGCACGGTTGTGTGCGCTCACCCCACGCTAGCACGAGGTAGCGCAACGGCACGAGGTAAAGCAGGGAGGCCAGAAGGCACAAGACGGCCACAGCCAAGCAGCTCAGGAAAGGGACTGTCCAGTTTAGCACACTGGGGGAAAAAAACCATCATACAATAAATAAACGAAAGTGAAATCATTCAAGGTATGAAAAAGATACGAGTAGGGCTGATGTATGAAGTTTTTTTTTTTTTTTTTTAGAGGTGTGTTTGCACATGTAGACTGATAAATAACAGCTACAAAATTACTCAAAGTTACATATTCTTCATCCTCTGCGAAGAGTTGCTGCGTACTCGGCTTTATGTCTGTTGTACGCTCCCCCCTGCTGGTCAATGTGCATACAGCAAATGCATCAGCACGATGTCCATTGAAATGAAGCAACAAGTGTGACAAAAACCGTTTCGTTCTTTACATTGTATTCAATTATGTAATTACTACGTGTGTTTCTAAAGTAGAATATTACAGAATGCTTTTGTCGTCATTTAAAAACCCATAAAAATTTGGAGGGAGGGCAGCTGGAGAGGCGTAATAGCATTATCATTTAGCCCATTAATCCATCAAGCCACCCATAAAACATCAACATTTGTTTTTAATACAGAAAATACCACAAACTCGTATTTAAAAAAAAAAAAGATAAAAGAGAATGTCAAGAAATACTGTTTTTATAATGCGTCATTGTTATACATACTATCGTAATTTGTGTACATTTCAGGGACGTGGCTTCGTGAATGAAATCAAAAACATGGCTGGTAATTCTCTGCGTGAGTGTCTGGGTGTAACTAGTGGCCTCCAGCAGCCCTTGCAAGTCTTCTCAGTTTGCATTTATGTGTTTTGACTGTTCAATAAATTGGGGCTCTCCTTGCTCACGTTCCAGGGCACAACTGTACCTTAATTCCCCCCTTTTCCACTGAACCTGCTTGCGTGTCTCTTCGACAACTCTCGGTGACTTGTTCACGCTAACAAACATTTGCATCATCAAATTGGTTGATTTAAAAAAACAAAAAAATTCGGGGCCCATTCTAGGCATCCTCCACTCCCGAGGCGACACCTACTTTTTCGACCTCTCGCCGTAGGACGCCACCTGTTCCAAAGCGTTCTGCACGCTGATGAAGACGTCCTGGATGGCGTTAAGTTTGTCGAGAAAGCCACGGGACTCCGTCTCCTGGCGGGAACGCAACATTTGGGTCATTGCATGCGTCAACGTTTCCAGCCAAAGTGTGTGACAGCGTCACCTCTTTGTCGTCCTCGTCCCATTCCAACATGGCCTCCATCGACTGCGGGCAGACACAAGCGTATACGGACACGATGTGTGATTTCAGGTGCTTGGCAGGTGTTTGATGATGTGATGTCATGCAGAACGTCATGTGTTTGACGTGTGCCGTTTGGGGTTGACATTTGCGACTCTAGTTTCGTGTACGCTGTGAAATCTGGTGCGACCGGCGCAGCAATTATGCGCTTTGACAACGCCAGGTTGGATCCGATAGAGGGGTATTCTGCGCTACTGTGGGTGTGAACACAATCAACTCAAGTCATTGCCATTCAAAGCGGCTCCTCTCAGCCTTGGGTTGCCCCCTCACCCAGCCCCCCCGGAGGATCTGGAGGAAGTGGCTGGAGAGAAGAATATTTGGGCTTCCCTGCTAAAGCTGTTGCCCCCGCGACCTGACTCCGGATAAACATAAGAAAATGGATGGATGTCACATGTGTGATAAGTGGCATCACATTCTTCACGTATACAATTTTAATGAGTTTTTAGAGCAAGAATTTGGGAGTATACGAAATATCCCTTTCATGCACCCCTGTAACCTGATAACATGATAAGCTGGTCCACTGTAGTAACCGCTGTCCCTGAAAGGGTTAAACAGTAACATGATAACTGTGATAACCTTGGCTTGATGTGTGTTGTCTTGTGTTTAACAAGCGATGTCTCGTGTTTGGTGCGTTGTCTCACCATGTCAGCAGTCTCGCGGGTCCACGAGAGGAAAAAATTCCAGACGAGCAGTAGCAGGAGCGCCAGCGGTATCATGAAGACTTGGAAGTTCCATACAACCACCACAAAGACCTGAACGCAAGGTCGGGTGAGCACCAAATCATGCTAGCGTACGCGCGTCTGTGCGTGTGCTTACCAGGAACGCGATGAGGCTACGTTGTGTGGATTCCCACTGGAAGCAGCTATTGATAAACGAGGCCAAGTTGAAGAGCACCATGACGCATCTCCTCACGCGAACGATGTTCTGATACAGCAGCTGACCGCACGCATGTGACAACGACATGGGCGTTAGCATGTTCCATGTCATGCAAGCGCTCATCATCAGACCTGTCAAACGTTGACGTACATCTTTGGACACTTTGGGTTCATCTTCGATCAACTTCTGCTCAGCAGGCGACAGCGTCCTCAACGCCGCTTTCACCTGTCCGCAGACAACATGGTCATGTGACTCCAAAGAGATGACAGGGCCATTTGACATCAAAGAAACATGGCCAACTCACGGGGTTGAAGACGACGTAGACCTCCAGGAAGATGACTCCTTGACTGGGACCTTTCAACTCTTTGTTCTTCAGCACGTATCCCTTCTGCTCGCCACCTCGCACCTGCAACCCGCACACACATCTGTGACACATGAGACACAGGCGTGATGAGCATTCCGAACGACACGCCAGACTCACGTGCAACAACGGGATGGCAACTTTTCCCAGGAAGTCGGCACTGCGGTCTCTGTCCTCGTCCAGCACGGTGACTTCCAACACCGAGTGAATGTCCTTCACCTGACTGACACAACACACGCACGTTATACCACAATACAGGTGTTACTATGTAATAACATGCTATTACATTTAATAGGTTGCTCTACTCACAAAGTGAAGACTTTGTTCCAATGTGGGTTGAGGTTCTTGTAGACAGTTTGCGTCTGTCGGCGTTCATTGTTGAGCTCCACCACACAAAAGGGGTCGCTCTTTCCTGAGCAGGACAACAAACGTAAAAAATACTAACATCCGTTCTTTCTTCGATTTGAGTCTTGTTTCTTTCTCACCAGTCACGTCGGCCGCTATGAGCCCCTTTGCTCGCAGAACCTTTACCTGCACCACCCCCACATCCTTCATGTCCGAGAAGGACTTCAGCAGCCCCTTTGGGACACCACTCGTTAGCAATTCGCTTATTTAGGGCATGAACTCATCCGTGACGTAGCGCTCACATAGCTCTTGAGGATCTCGCCACCGTCCTGCAAGTCGTCAGGCGGCGAGGCGGTCGGGTTGGCCACGGAGCCCGTCAGTGTGACCAGCAGCACCAGGTGGCCCCGGGACTCCTCCAGCGAAAGCTCCAGGTGGTGAGTTTGCTCTTTGGTTAGCGTGGACAGGTCCAGCTGGCAACTGCAACCAAAACAATTTCATTATCATCATGCTAAATCGATGCACTTTTATGGATAGAAATGGGGTAAAACGTTTGGTGGACAGTACAGTCAAAGCTTGATTTAACAGACCAGGACAGGAGCCATTATTAAATGGAGCCCGAAAACCCAACGCTGTCATGTTTCAAGAGCTTCCCCGCCTAACATTTTCTTCTCACGTCAATGTTTAATGAACTGAAAGAACTGAAGCTCGTATCTCAATGCGCTGCTGGGAAAAATAATTCAAGATCCGACGAGACTCCCAAGAAGGAAAAGTTTGTACTCGCCGTCCGATGAAGTCGTCCCTAAGTCCGGTGTCGTGGTCCCACACGGTGGCCTCCAGCACGTCCGCCGTCTCCTCCAGCATTTGAAGGACAAACTGTTCCCGCCACTGCGGATTCAGCGTCTTTGTAAGCGTCTGCGCCAAGGAGGATGAAAAGTTTTCACTGTCTGCTTGTCTCTGAAATGCACAGCTACTTTGATTTACGAGGGCTCCGAGTTGAATTTTTTTTTCCGACCGGATATTTGAGCTAGAAATACGCCGTTGAGAAAATTCAGTTTGGTGCAGTTTTAGCTACAGGGCTGAGCAATCAATTGAAATCTATTGGTGATTTCAAAACTGGGTTTTCACAACTTTAAAAACGTTATAAGCCTGAGCCAGCTTGAAATTGTTAAGAGTTGACCGTCACATTAAACACACAACCAAAAGAATTACACATGATGTACTTTTAAATCCAAGACATACTTTGTTTGACAGACTTCGCCTGTGCTAATGCTAGCGGTCAATGGGACTCGGTGCTCGCCTGCTGTTAGCGATAGCGGTGGCGCTCTGGCAGACATGTTGGTCGGTTACCTTGCTACGGTACTTCTGTGCCCCCAGGCGGAACTTGACGTAGGGGTCGCTCAGTCCGTTGGGGTCCATGGGAATCAGGTCGCGCCCCTCAATGAGAGCCACGCTGATGACACCCCGCCACTGCTGGGACGCCCCGACGAACTCGGGCAGATGAGGAGATGAATGCTGCTGGGGCAAAGAATGAATTTGTGATTAAAGTTCTAGATGGATCTGGCACATCCTCCTCCATTACGAGTTCAGAGCTCGTGGTCCCACTATTTCACATTTTCTCCAGCTATAACTCTATGTGTCTTTATTTTGGGGTGCAATTCCACCTTTTGACAGTAGGTGGAGGCACATGGTTGTGTTTGACATTATACATTTGAGAAACAAATATGGACCAAAAATGAAGCAGATGACTTTGTCTTCCTGATGGACCACAAGATGTGTTTATCTTGGGGGGGGGGGGGGGG
>CAAKHF010006632.1:23467-35131 GCA_901007745.1 Hippocampus kuda | reverse complement strand
GAGTGAGGGTTTTTTTTTGGGGGGGGGGGGGAGGGGGGGTGGGGGGGGGGGGGGGGGGGGGGGGGGGGGGGGGGGGACTGCTAAGCTCGTAAAAAAACAAAACGAATTAATTTCACTCGAATTCCAAAGTAAGTGTTTTAAATCGGAACGGGTGCATTGTCGAACGTTGGTGCAAATTAACATGCAGACACTAACTTGGAATTTCTGGCAGACGGATGCCTTTCAAGGTGAGAATGACGTGTGCAACATGCATCAACAGCACACAGAACTTTACGACTTGAAATCATGACCAGAAATGATGTTAGAAATATTTAAGAATGAAATGTGTGCTTGCTGAGCTGTGAAGGACAACAAACCTTGACGTCTGCCAGAATGTGGGCTAAACTCTCCTCCTTGTCCTCTTACTCGTTTGCGAACATACTTGAAATCTTGCCAAATATCATCAATGCTCCTCATCAGCATCACACACGCACACTTTCCCTGCATTTAGTTATACGTTTGAATTGCATTATTTGGGGATATTTGGGATGATCGTTTTTCTCCGTTCAGTCAAACAGGTTGACGATGACCAGAAAGGTCCTCTGCATTATTTGCACCCTCCTGTTGACAAGTGTCGTGCAACAGACGCGACAGACTGAGAAAACGCGACAAAAATAAGAATGTCGCGTCCAGTGTTGGAATATTTCATTCCAAACAAGCCTGGCCTTGTTTCTGCCCGTGTCGTCTCGACGTTTTGGAGGCTGACGAAATGGGAGAGCAACGGCTGTGTGGATGAAAAACAAGACCGTCGCGGGGGCTGTTTTGCTCAGGACACTTGTTCGCTACATTTGAGCATTTCTTGTCGTAATTTGGCGGCAAACCTGCAAGGTTATGGTTCCAATGTCTTCACTTGTTCTTCTTGAAAACTTTTTTAGGTGGGGTTTTTTTGTGTGTGTGTCGCGTTATCAGCGGACGTCCTTGCGTGACACTTCGGCAGCGAGTTAAGTTCACTCAAGGGTTCCTCCTTCTCGTGCCACATGGCCGTGAGGTGAGGGGGGGGGAGGGGGCTCGCGAAAGCTCTGCACCAATCACGAGCGAGCACTACCAGCCCGCAGCCAATGACGGGGCGAGCTGCCGATGCGGGGGGCGGGGCCTGGCTCGGTCGGCGAGAGGCTGCTCGGGCTGGTTCAAACTGGTCTGCTGCAGACTGGGCCGCTCCCGCCGCGTGCGTGTGCGCGCGCACGGGACTGCTCGAGGAAGAAGGAGTGTGTGTGAGATGCGCGTGACCCTCACGGAGACTTCCTGTTACATAGCCGCGCGCGTGCACGTGTTTGGGAAGAGGGACGGGCAGCAAATGTAAACAAGTGGTTGCTTTTGAAGGGGGACTGGTTTCAAATTTGGTTGAAAGTTGTCTTGTGGGTCATGAGGAAGGCAAGGGTAGGGCTTGAAATTCGGGTGGTTTTAAAAGTCTATGACAAGCTTGGGTTAGCGGTTCACACAAATGATTATGGTGTCAAATGAGGGCTTGGAGCCATGGTTGAGGTTTTGAAAAAAGTGTTTCAGGAGTCCGTCATTATGGTTTCAAGTTCGGGGTTCAATTTATTTTGATTTTAAATGTGGGTTTCTTGCCTATGGTTACGGTTTTCATCAAGTAGTAAGGTTTTTAAATTAATGTTTGGAGGTGGTGTCATAGATTTCAATATTAGGGTTTTAAGTCAAACTTTGGGTTTCAAAAATGGGGATACTGGTTGGCATTTAAAACAAACGTTCAGGTTTCAAATTACTCTGATTTAATTTGCGGTACCCAGACAATCACCATTCTAGTTTCAAATTAGGGTTTCATCCAGGGTAGGGTTTTAAAGTTTTTAAGAGTTAATTTTTCTAATTGGAATTTGAAGCAAGGCTTAAGGTTTCTAATCATCCTTTTTTTTAAAAAATTGTTTCAAACCAGTTTAAATAATGAAGGTTGTAAACTGAAGTTAGGGTTTGAAAACAGAGTATCGAGTAGGGTTTTCACCGTTTGAGGTTTGAGTTGTCTTTTGTTTGTTTTTTGTTTACAGATGATGACATGGCAGACGAAGGTGTCACCGTGCTGCACAGCGGCTTGCACGAGTTTGCCTTCAGCTTCCACCTGCCGCAGATGTGAGTCACGCCGCGTCACCTCATGTCACCCCAAATCACGTAATATCACGTCACTCCACGCCGGATGTCACGTCACATCGCGCGACGCCACGTCACACCACATCTGTCACCTCAACAAAATTCCATCTAGGATACCGTACCTGAGTGTGGCGGTACCGATACTGAACCGATACCGTGGCGACACTGCACTTTGAGCACAAGTAAATGACATTTTAAAGCTAGTGTGCCCACTGATTGATTTCGGAAAGACAAGCAGTTTTTCAAGGCTGGCAAGCCGGTGGCCTGCTCCCGTTGCAGACGGTGATGCAAACGAACTGGTGGCAGCCGGTGTGATGACGACATTGTTGCATGATTGCGTGACATCTTCGAATGGGGGCGGGGGGGGGAGCGAGCAGCAACGTGCGAGGTTGGAGACACAAAGAGATGCAACAATTACGTCTGTCACTTTCAAACCCAGCGGCGGCTCGCCAAAAGAGGGCGCTAGGCTAACCTGGGTCACCTTTAAAATCGCGAAAATGAACTCATGAAAGTGAGAGGCGTCAAAGTCAATCAATAGTCGACTGTTTTCATTCTTGAGTCATTGTTTTCAAGCCGTTGTGCAACTGAAAATTATACTCTGTGAATCCGTTTTCAAAAAGATTAACCGGAAGGAAGCAAGCAGTCCGGTGGCCCGTTTTGACTTGCTTGATTTTCGCCATTGTCAAGTTGATATTTGACACTTAACTGTGCGCTTGTGTGCGTGTTCAGGGCGTTGGCGACGTCATTTGAGGGCAAACACGGCAGCGTGAGGTACTGGGTGAAGGCGGAGCTCCAGCGACCTTGGATGCTTCCCGTCAAGGTTAAGAAGGAGTTCATCGTCTTCGAGCACATCGACATCAACACGCCCCTGCTGCTGGTAGGCCACGCCCCCCCACCCCCAACCTTGCCTTTCCACTGCCGCAGTGAGTGATAGGGTTTCAATTTCGAGTCATGTCTTGGGGGCTTTACACAAATTGGGGCTTGAAGTCAAGACATCATTGTGATTTTAAATACGGATTAGGGGTTCGAATTAGGGTTCCAAGACAGAGTTAGGGTTTTAAGGCAGAATTCGTTTTGTTTTTTTTATGTCGGGGTCTCCATCTTGGGTGGGGTTTTTAAGCAGTGGTTGGAGTTTTAAAGTCGGTTAGGTCAGATTATATTTGGTTTGGGTTTTGAGTTTTGGTTTCAAACGGGTTAGGGTTTCAAGTTAGGATTTCAAGGCAGTATTGGGGTTTCATGCCATGATTCGGGTTTCATGTTGAGGTTTCCATCTTGGGATAGGTTTTTAAACGGGGTTTAGTCTTTCATATTAGGGGTTCAAACAAGGATTGGGGTTTTGAATTTTGATTTCAGGCAACGGTTAGGATTTCAAGTTGCGCTTTCATGCCACCATTATGATTTCAAATTAGGGTTCCAAACTACTGTTACGGCTTCAAGACAAGGCTAGGCTTTTGTGTTTGTGTTGGGGTTTCCAGCGGAGGTTCTGGTTTTCAACAAGGGTTTGGATTTCAAGAGTTGGTTTCAAGTCAGGATTGGGGTTTGAAATTAGGGTTTCAAGTCATCATTATGGTTTTGAAGTAGGCTTTTAAGACTGTTGGGGTTTCAAGCTATTTCAAGCCTGGGGTAGGGTTTCAAGTTTGTGTTGGTTGTGTTTTCAGGCTCCTCAGGCGGGCAGCAAGGAGAAGACTTTGTGCTGCTGGTTCTGCGCGTCCGGTCCCATCTCGCTCAGCGTCAAAGTGGCTCGCAAAGGCTACACGCCAGGTAGCGCTGGATGCCCAGCCGTCCTCACCTTGCGTCCTCTCCGTCCTTCTCGTCTTCACCTTGCGTCCTCCCCCTCCTCACCACCTCATGTCTTCCCCATCCTCTTCACCTCACATCCTCTGCATCCTCTCAGCAGGTCTCCCCTCACATCCTTCCCATCCTCGGGTCCTTCTCACTTGACGTCCTTCCCGTCCTCTAAGCCTTCCTCACCTCACGTCTTCCCCGTCCGCTTGTCCTCTCTTCATCCCCCGCCTGGTCTCCTGGCAGACTGACGCCTCCTGCCTCTCCCTCAGGCGACTCCATCCAGATTTTCGCCGAGGTGGAGAACTGCTCCACCCGTGTGGTGGTGCCCAAGGCGGCGCTGTACCAGACGCAGACCTTCTTTGCCAAGGGCAAAGGCAAAGAGATCCAGCAGCTGGTGTCCAACCTGCGAGGGGAAGCCTTGGCTCAGGGCAAGAGTCAAAGCTGGGAGGGCAGGATGCTCAAGATCCCGCCCGTGTCGCCGTCCATCCTCGACTGCCCCATTATACGCGTGGAGTACGCCCTTGTGGTGAGCCCCGCAACCCCCCATCCCCCTCCTCCCCCTCCCACCACCGCCCGTTAGCACGCTAATGACGTCAAGGTCAGAAACCATCTCTTTGCACAAGTCAATCAGTAATATTACCAAAGGAAACCCAGGTTTAGCTTTAACAGCGCCGTCATGATTTGTTTGAATCGTTTTACAATTCAGCCATCAAAGTGTGTTAACCCATAAGCAACATTAACATTGGATGCTAATGACACACCGCTATTGTCCGTAGGACGAGTGTGTTGACGTCAATGTCACAAATCACAAACATCTATTTTGATTTGAGCCATGAGTGCACTAACCTGCTAGTCACCTTAGCTTCGTACGCAAATGACCCATTACGATCTATCAATTTTATAAGCCGCTTATCCTCACGAGGGTCGCGGGAGTGCTGGAGCCTATCCCAGCTGTCTTTGGACAGGAGGCAGGGTACACCCTGAACTGGTTGACGAAAGATTTACATTGTCACAATTCATCCGTCAATGTGTGCAAACCTGTAAATGAGCTTACCTTAGCTTCTAATTACATACATTTATTAGCTATTAGCATATGAATCCCAGTGTAAAAAAATAGGATTCAGTGGAATCTAATCGGTTAGCAATGTTAGCTTAATAAGCCAATGACCTCAAACTCTTTTTTTGGCACTCTTAATCGAAGTTGATTGTAAAACAAGCATAAAACATGATACAGCTGAACATCGAAACTTTTCAAACAAATCATCAGAGGTATTGTTGGCATGTCTGCTAGCTTATTGCTGAAGTATAATGTGAGACGCCATAGACGAGCTAACAACAAAACTCGCAGGGATAGATTCGCTGAAAATATAATTTTGAATAATATCGTTTGTTTTTTTTTCTTCCATTAGGTCTATGTGGACATTCCGGGCGGTCTCAACTTGTCGCTGTCGTTGCCTTTGGTAATCGGGACCATCCCGCTACACACCGCCGCCTCCCGTACCTCTAGCATCAGCAGCCATGGCAGCGCCTCTGGCTGGCTGGGGGTGCCAGAGCACCCTGAGGGTAAGATGACAATGTGTGTGTGTGTGTGTGTGTGTGTATATGTACATGTGCGTTTGAATGTCTAATTATTTGAATGGCTTTAGCTCCGCCCAGCTACAGTGAACTGGCCATCCCGGAGTCGCACCGCCGCCACTTCCTGCACGGCGTCCACGAGCACGAACAAGAACATGCTAGCGCGGCGTTGCTCACGTACATCACGGAATTCCGATATCTGCCGCCTCCACTGTACGCCGAGGTGAACACGAATACACTTCCTGCTTCCGTTCAAATGATTGACGGCATGCTCCACTTTTTGTGCAGCGTGTTGTTCAGTGGACTAATTATATCGTGCGTGCATGCTTGTTTGGAAACTCAAGTGTGTTTTTGGTTGCAAGTGTGTAACTTACCGCCGCTCATCAGGTGGACCCATATCCTGAGCCGGTGGAGCCCGGCCGCCCTGACACGTGTCCGTCACGCTGAAGAGGTGAAAACCTGGAGCTCATCTGCTGTACCAACGTGACACTTTGCTCCTCCCCATATCCAGCCGAGCCAGGATCACATGACCGCTTGATTCATTGATGGACGGAGATTCCTGGGATGGGACAAGACGTCGCCACCCACTTGCCACCTTCCTTCTTCCTCCGAACTTTTTGGACACGTCTGTAAACACACCACCCGAGACCACCCAACAAATATGCGCATGTCCATGCTCACATGTGAAGTCACGTGTGGGAGAGTTTGGAAGTTGGCAGTGAAAAAAGACTTGATGGGATGTCACCCGAAGCACTTAAACTTCATCGTGTGTGTGTGTGTGTGTTGGGAAACAAGAATGCGAGTGTGTGTGTGTGCGTGTGTGCAGAGCTAAAAGCACAAACGACCAACTTCAAAGAACCACAAGTCGCCTGTTTTGACGTTTGCTCAGAGCTAAATATTATTATTCATAATAATGAGAATACTTTTTTTACGAGCGCGTTCCATGTCCAAAGAACGCCGAAATATGACGAAAAAAAATGTAAGAAATGTTTACAGGAAAATTTGGTCAAACGTCCATGAAAGTTTGGGAGATGACTAAAGTGCAATATTTTTTTCATATTTTTATATTTGTCCTTTTGAGCACAACTTTTCCATATCTGTTGCTCTTTCCATCTTTGTGCTTTATTATTGTTATGATTATAATATTATGATGATCTACTTGCTGTCACGATTGACTTTTGATAAAGAAAAATAAAAGTTTATTTTAAGAAAAAATGTCTTTCGCCTGTGTATTATGTTAATTAGCATTTTATAAATGTGGCCAACATGTTAACATATTTATGAGCATTTCCCTCAGTGTTGGAACATTTTCTATTAGCGTTCCACTAGTGCGGCTAAGATGTTTATTAGAATTTTACTAATGCGGCTAATATGTCCGATTAGCATTTCACTTGGGTGGCTAACGTGTTTATTAGCATTTCCCTCAACGTGGCTAACATTTAATACTAGCATTTCACTGGCATGACTACCATGTTTATTAGCATTTCACACATGCACGGAAGATGTTCCCTTGACCTTGACGGCCCTCAAACTTCGCAGTTCCTCAATAAATACTGAAAAGTGTTTGGAATATATGCTTCAGATATTACAGAAGTGTTTTAAAAGCCTTAAACACATTTAGATAAAGCTCTAAAAACATTTACATGTATTACTGATAAGGCGTCACGGGTATTAATAAAACTATAATAAATTGTTGTGTGTCTGTATGTGGTTTGAAATGTCATAAAGAGCCAGAAAAGTTGTTTTAAACTCTTAACGATGTCGTTTTTTTCTAATTAAATGTCATCAAGCCCGCATCACGGTGACGTTTTTCTCCGACACTCCGGTTTTCTTCATGCACTGTAGGTTAATAGAACGCTAAATCGTGTAAATTAGTGTTTGTCTGTTTGCCCTGCAAAGTTTATCAAGTCATTAGAATGTGATAAATTGATTACAAATAATTTGTCCATTAAATGTTTTGAAGTGACGAAAACGTTAAGATGTCATTAAGTCATAACAGCTAATTAGGTCATAAAAAGTTCTTCAAAAGTAATCAAATGTTAAGACAATAAAAAGTGGTCATGAATGTCACCAAAGTTCTTTGTTTTGAAATCATAGAAGTGCTGTTTATTAACACATCAAATGTCACCTTAAGGTAAACAAACGTCCTAAAAGTCGATCGAAATCCACAAAGTCCAAAAAATTGCATCGTGACTGCTGAACTTTGTCTCTACCTGGTGGCGACTGATTGCAGGTGCCTGGACGACCTCGTTGGCACAAACGAAACAAAACAGCAAGATTTTGAGCAGAGCGGTAATATTTTATTGTTTCGTATGTATGCATGTGTGTGTGTGTGTGTGTGTGTGTGTAGACACACTTTTACACTTGTGTTTTGTGCGTCTGTTGTGTGTGTGATCCCAGCAAGTTCTGATCCAAAACATATTTTTTTCAACTTTTCTTTTTTTTGGGGGGGGGGCGGAAGCTGGCGGGCTCTGCCCTTAATCTTCTCTTGAACGTCAAGCGACATTGCGACCCGTAACGCGGTTGGGTTCTACCTCTTAACCGGTCGGGTCCTGGCGGCTTGAAAACAGGGTTGGGCCTCCAAATATACATTTTTGATCAGCAAAATATTCAAATTTCAACAACCCTC
Organism: Hippocampus kuda; assembly: GCA_901007745.1. NCBI lineage: Eukaryota > Metazoa > Chordata > Actinopteri > Syngnathiformes > Syngnathidae > Hippocampus > Hippocampus kuda. The sequence goes on along the minus strand of CAAKHF010006632.1, from coordinate 27,003 downwards.
AGCTTCAACAAAACAAAAGAAGAAAACAAAATGCTAAGCAGAAGCACGAGTCAGAATCTCTTGCAGTTACCATGAAGACGCACGCGGAAACTTGAATTATCAATTAGGACGACCTCACCCAATGGCGTTACTTGTGGCGTCACCATGGCAACGGCGTGGGCTCTGACTCCAGGACACAGAAAAAACATTTGAAGTCGTCACTGTCCCGCAGTCCTCCTATACTAAGCTAAAGGCTAATGCACGACAAGCTAATAGCTAAACGCTCACACTCTGCATAAATAGGCCTCGCTTGCGCCGCTGCCCTCACGCACAGCCAGCTGCCCATTGGCTCCTGCACTCAGCCTGTCCCCGCCCCTTTACCTGTCACTTTTTTTTTCCTTTTCCTGGCAACCTTCTTGCGAACCCGAATGTGCTTCCTCTTCCTGTCACTCTCTCACTTCCTGTCAGCTCATTGACCTTCGCTCTCTTCTCGTCTCAACGTTATTCCATCTTAATCGACGCTTAATAGAGTTTTATGAATGAAGTGGTAGCGAACGTCCTAAATTGGACCTCGTTTTGGTTTTGATATTTGTTGGTTTTAAAAAAAAAATAAAATAAAATGTGACCCCCCCCCACCCACAAAATGGCCGCAAATCTGCACGAGATGGAAACGTCAAACTCATCGGAAAGTTGAAATAATAATTAGATCCAAAATAATTGTGATAAAAGTTATCAGATAAGAAAAAAAAAGTTCATTGTAAGTAGTAAAAGCTTTTTGGGGGGTTTTTTGTCTCTGGCAATGTGTCCAAATCGTGGTTGGCGAAGTCCAAATTTGTAAAAATGAGTTGTATAGAATTTTATTTACTGTGTAATAAATAAATAAATTAATTAATGAATAACTTCGGGATTAGTTTTCAAATTTCCCCTTCGTAAAGTCACATTTGACGGCTGGGGTTCCTCAGGGTTCTGTTGGAATTTTGCTTTGATTGGTGCATACACTACAAATAAGCATTAGCTCTACTCAGCTGGGACTTAACCAGTCATTTTTGGGGGACATTCTTTTCAGCGATTGTCGATTTTTACAAATGAGCTTTGACTCACAAGTGCTTGACCGCTTGTTGGCCGTTTGTCACCGGCACCCTCACAAACACAAAAGCATAACGGGATTAGGAATATGCTCATGGACTGTGTTTAGAATTTACTCATCACCTCATCATTATAACGGGATTTTTAGGCTGTGGACCTAGATGTTTCCTAAAAAGTCCACTAGAAATGCAAATGTAGTGATTAGGGAGTCGAGAATGAGTGAAAGATTCGGTCATCAATCATTTGCTCACTGCAGACTCCTTAATCGCTACAGTGCATACAGATTTGGAAATAACAGACCTAGATAGTGCCACTAAAAATCCCCTGTAATAACCAGTGATACATTCCCAACACAGCCAATGAGATGATTCTTGAATAAACACTCCAAGGTAACCTGTGTGACAAGCCACGCCCCCTCAGCATCATGTGGCCCAGCCCTCTGTCAGCCGCATGCGCTTGACGGATGGGCTCCGGCGCTCATCCTGATTGGACGGCGGCCGCAGGAGGAAGTCACCGCAACCGGCGGCGTCATGCTCCTCGCCGCCGTCGTACGAGCTCCCGCAGCTGGAGGCGCTGCCGGCGGGCGAGCGGCCCGGACGCGCACCCACCACGCTGGACCCGGGACGTTCTTGAGGGGGCGAGGCTGGCTCTGACTTGATCTGGAGGTTTTGGTGGCCCGATGGGAAGTGCAGGTTGGTGTTCTGACACAAGTTGCTGCAAGACACAGACAACCATGTGTGGTGAGGTAATCCGACATTATGAACGATTGTCATTGCTCTTTTTTGCAGTATGTACAATGGTTGTAATTTAGTTTTACAAGTATTTCCCCAAGGGACTCGATTTCATTTACTCTCTCTATAGATATTTACAATCACTACTAATATCTTTTTTTTTTGGATTTGATATTTCCATTTCCAGTTAATTTTGTCTTCATTGCTAACTTGTTTTCATCAAACCATGTTTTTACCTTCCTTAATTCTAGGGGAGTGATAAAATTTACACCATTTGTTCACCGGAAACTAGAATTTTTGTGTCACAAACTTAATAGTTGAGACGCATTACATAGCTCATTTACAGGATAAATGATTTTGGCTCTAACAGTGACCCCTGGGGGACACCATATACAATGTCCAAGCAATCACAGTTCCGACATACTCAGCTTTATAAACTGCTATCTTTTTTTTTTTCCAAGAACTCCTCAGGCAATTAGAGATTTATCCCTCAGTGGTCATATTCATTGACCAATCTGTCATGATTTAGAGTATCAAATGCTTTTTGGAGGTTAATAAACAGCCCTACTGTCATATTCTTGTAGTCTATGCAGTCCGTAAGGCTTTCCATGAGTTCTGTCAAGGCTAGTAAAGTTGACCTGTTTCTTAAGATTGTAATGCTACGAGATTAAACCCCTTATAAGTAGAAAAATAGGCATTTTGTTCTGGAAACAAATTGCAGTATGAACAGAATAAAGTGTCTTTTTAGTTTTGCTCACCCCATGTGAGCAAGTGGCACACTGTGCAGGTTGTGCAAGTCGTGGACGTGCTGCTGCTGGTGCTGCTGCTGCTGCTGCCAGCCACCGACGGAGCCCAGCCCGGCTGACCCGAAAGCCATCAGGGAGGCCACCTCACCACCCAGCGAGAACTCTGAGGAGTACACAAAAGTTCCGCTTCAGCTTTGGCTCGCGCTTGTGCCATCTTGTCCAGGATGAGCAGACTCACCTGTGCCGAAGGAGCTCAGAGAGGATGGGTAGCCTCCCATTGCGGAGCTGGGAAGAGATGCGGCGGCGGACACACATGGAGAGGGACTGGACAGCGTCTGTGCCGTCTGGGAGTGATTGATCCGAGCGTTCTGGAGAAGCACAAAAAAAAAAAAGCGACATTCATCCTGACTGCTGGGACACAGGGTTAGAAAAATGAAGCCGACGTGTCCTGTGGCTGTTAAAAGCAGAAGCAAGGAAGAGTGGACATTCAGTCATCTTCAGCAAGCAGGGTGAACTTGAACTACGTCCTCTTTTAACTCTTCCAAATGTACAGTGTCCAATGTAATGCTGTGCCACCCACTACTGGCCCACAGTGGAATTACACACAAAACAAATGGGAGACAGAACTAAATAGAAACTGAACTGAAACCCCCCCCCACCCCCCAAAATAAAAAACCTGTGACATAGCAGGACTGCAAACCCAGAATCTGCAATGGAGAGTGGTTAATTTAAAAAATAAAACGTTTATATACTATATTATTTTGAATTATATTGTATTAAACATGTTTATAAATGCTATATTTTCAAGAAAAAAACAACAACACTTTTTTGGGGGGGGTGTACACATATATTTTTTTTAACCTCCTAAATAAATAAATAAAATCTAAATTTTACAAGAAATAAAGTGGTACTTCATCATCCTTCTAGAACACTTTGAGAATGACGGGCGAGTTCACAGAAAATAGTTTTTCGTCTGAAGGACTAAAAGCATCAA
>CAAKHF010006632.1:0-12081 GCA_901007745.1 Hippocampus kuda | reverse complement strand
GTGTGCGTGTTGAAACTCAGTTGATTTTAAACAACTTTTAACAGTTGAGGTGGCCAAGATCGAAGGAATTTTTTTAAATGAATATGAGCATTGCGATCAATCATGATCAGCTGGATGCCAGCAAGAACCCGATTTATTTCGAAAGGCTTTAGGACAGGAGAATCACATGAATTTCTTTTCCTTGATATCACAAGAGAATCTCAAACGGCTTCACGCACCCACAAAGATTCGCGACACTCCACCCCCAACCCAGCAAAACCCCAAATCTCATTTGGCAAAACGAGAAAATCTTGAGTTGTGTTGCTTTTGAGTGACACGGCAGCCATGAGCAAGTTTTGCAGGCTATGATGACATTCAGCACTTCAACGGGTGATTGAAGGATTATCACCAGAAGAATTCTGCGGATTTTGGACCAATCAAGTGGTCCGCGGTTTCGAGTTGCGCTGACAGCCGCGCGTCCGGCGTAAACCAATCTGGACGGTGGGACGAGTGCCGTGCGTGGCTGGCAATCCGAAAACTCTGACTTGGCCGCCAATGGCCGGACGGCATTTGGTTTTGTTTTGGTTTAACATGAAACAAAACTCAGCCGACTTCTTGAAGTTCGATACAGACTTTTCCTGACAAATCCACTTTAGACATTCAAAATAAAGCTCAGTTGGCTTCTTTGCCTTTTATTTTGATGGGATCCACTTGCGACATTTCATAATAAAGCTCAGGAAGACATGAGCTGCCAGGAAGACATTTTAAGCATATGTCCTGTGGAAAGAAATGCTTAAATCTTGACTCAAGACTTATTTTTACACTCTTGCTTATAATCAAACCACCTGTAGGGCCTGTTGTACTGCCACTTCTCCTTTCCCTCCCCCTCCTCCTCTCCTGACGAAGCACTTCCGAAGGCGTCGACTTGCGACATCCATTGCAGCCTGAACATCCGAGAAGGCGGCTCGTCCATCTGTGGTCTCTTCTTAAAATTTTATTTTTCCTCAAATGGGGTTTGGAACTTTTCCCTGTCCCATTTGGGGGTTTAGATCCGGGCATGTCACCAATGTGTGCCAACTGTGGGCCCTAAGAGGCCCTTTGGGACTCCTTGGTGATTAAGAGCTGTACAAATAAACTCGACAGGACTTGAGATGTGATGTCACCGCCAGTGATATAGAGGTGAGAGGCCAGCTGAAGAGGTTCAGGCCCTTCACTGAACATGGCTGCAAGTGATGCGTCGCCTACCTCATTTGTCTGCTGCCTCTCTTCTACTTTGTGGTCACCTTCGTCTCATCAGCCAATTGTCACTGAACAGAATGCCAGAGGCCACGCCCCCCCCTCAAATCGAGGCTCGCTTTGACGGCGATGTCAACCTCGCCAAGTTCGCCCCACTCAAGGTCAAAGGGCAAGTATCGTCACATGGTTTGGCATAGCTCAAACTATTTACTGCCAGCTGCTCACACATACACACTGTGTGTTCCACTATGTGCATTTGTGCGGATTTTGTCTTGGGCTGAACGTGTGTTAATAGGGAGTCACTAGAATGGTGTGTGTGGCGTCCAGCGCACACAAAATCACATGTGCTCAGGCCTCAGGTAACAACCAATCATGGCTCGTGCGATGTTCGCAAGCTGAGCCTGAAAACGGCTAAATATGTTTAGAAGGAGCAGCACAACGGGCTGGATTGCAGCATTAAAATCATGATGCACGGTGTCTTTTTCTTTTTTTGCATTTTATGGGATTATGTTATTCCTGTTTTTAGAAAGTTTTTAGAAAGATTATGTTATTCCTGTTTTTATGGTGTTATATTGAATAAAGTAATATCACTAGTGCGCTGAATTTTCTTACTCGTGAGGGCAAAGAGCGTACTCGTACAAGAAGCTGAAGCTGGGTCGAATAACTTGCAAGTGTGTGGAGTCATTGCGTGGAAAGTTGGAGAGGGGGGGCATTTGAGGGGGGTTCTTAGAGGTCGTAGCCGGGGAGGAACTGCAGGCCGGGTTTATTTCTGGCCTTAGCCTCTGACAGCTGAGCATGTGCGAGGGCAAGTCCCGACCGATGCAACACGGCCGCTGACCTTCAGCACCGCAAGGCCTAGTTGCCATAGCGAGGTGCAGCGGGGGGGAGGGGGGGCTCCACAGCGCCCCGCCGGGGACACGGACCGAATTTCACATTTATCATGGGTGTATTGGGTGGGGCAGGGGTTAACATGGTAAGCAAGCTTTAGACAAACTCTCACGCAGGGATTCCCAACCAGTGTGTGCCGTGGCACAACGGTTTGCCGCAAATTATCCATTGTCAGTTAATTTGGATGAAAAACTATTTCCAGTTTTTTTGTGAAATATGTACTTTGGTTCAATTAAATTTGGGAAACTCTGCTCTAGCAAACATTTGTTGCAATTCATTTAGGTATGAATTAGTTTTTAATATTTCACCGGGAATACGTTAAAATAACGATGAAAAATGACATTTCTGATGCAGCAGGTGTAACTGGTCTGCACAAACCCAAATAAAAAGTTTTTAAATGCTTCAGTACTTTTTTCACATCTAACATAGAATCACTAAGAATTAAACATGATTGTAATTAATATTTATGTGTGGTTATTTCAAAAAAAAAAAAAAAAAAAAAAAAAGGCACTGCTGGGATTCGAACCCAGGATCTCCTGTTTACTAGACAGGCGCTTTAACCAACTAAGCCACAGTGCCACCTATGAAGTTAGAGCACGAATCCGAATGGTACAGCGATTCAAGAGTGGCCCGGGTTCAGTCACTGACAAGGATCATTTATTCACTTCACTTCAATAAATAAAACAAGTCACTACCGTCCGTGTACACAAAACGAAACCGCACAAAGATTTCCTCCCACAAGGATGACAATGTTAGGCTTGTGACATCATCACATGCAAAGTTCATCAGCGTGCGACCTTGCGGGGGGAATCGCGGCCGGATAACATCTTCACGACGCTCCGCTCATGATGGACAAGAACTCCTCCTGGTTGACTGTCGGACAAACGCACGCCGTCACTTCCTGTTTCGAATTCATTGCAATCCAATGCAACACGCGGCGGCCGCATCATTAGGTACGCCATGGAACCATGTTCAGTTGCGAAAAAGGCACGCTTGTTTGACTCTTGTCAGTTCGAAAACATCGACTCTCTCATGTAGCCATGTAAGAACTCTGGTCAAGTTAATACACAATTGTGGTACTTCCTTATTTTGAATTAAACAGTTGGCGATCCCAGTAAAAAGTTATAATACCTTAAAGTTTTTAAACAGAAACAAGATGAAGGAAGAGACATTCTTGGACTGGCCCGGTACGAAGAAATTTGTTGGGAGTTAAGGGCCAAATATATTTTGCCTTGATTTTCGATATTTAATGTTGTCAGTGTTCTTGCCATTTGTATTTCTAGTTTTCATGCAGACTTGAGTGCAATAACCCTGAAACAACAATTCGATCATCTCGACGTAGGAAATAAAAAGCTTAACCAGCTTGTGAAAGTTGACATGGGAGGAGACCAAGTCACCAGGCAGTCAAACGCGGCTAAATAATGTGGGGAAAACGCAACGGGGGAGACTTACTTTCGCCGTCTCCATCACCGTCGAAGGCGTCAATCATACTGCGCAGTTCTTCGTCGCTGGTGTTCTCGCCGAGCTCCCTGGCCACGCGCTTCAGGTTCCTCAGGCTAATGGTTCCCGACTCGTCGTCGTCAAAGAGCCGGAAGGCCTTCAGGATCTCCTCCTTGGGGTCGCGCTCCAGGATCAGATCACTGACTGCACACACGGTCCCCCCCGCCCGATGCCACAAGTCAGCGTGTACCCCATGTACGCATGTTGAGGGAGGGTTGGGGCTTACTCACCCACTTCGCTAAAGTCCTCAAAGGCTATTTTGCCCGTTCCTCGTGTGTCATAGTCCTTCAGGATCTGCATGACATCCACCTTCTTCACCTCGAAGCCCAGCGCTCGCATCGCCACCTGATGACCAAACAAATAATAACCAGTGAGAATCCATCAGAGCAGGGAATGTCTACAAGTGATCAATGTTTTTCCCTAGGAGCTGATTCTCAAAACCACGGCATTATCTTTTTTGTTTTAAGTGTGTGTTTTAACATTATATCACCCACTTGAGGGACTAGTACAACCCCTGCACTACTTGAGGATGAAATTTTGTGGCGTCAAGTCACCTTCAACTCGTGGTAGTCAATTTCATTGTCTTTGTCGGTGTCGAAGAGCTCAAAGGCTTCCCGTATTTCGTGTTTTTGCTCGTCGCTCAGCTCCTTCCTCTTCTTCCGTTTGCTTTTGTCTGCTGAAACGTCACTGCTGCTGCCCAACAATAGGAAATATATGTTGAAACTGACAGTCAGATATTATTGAAATAGACTTTTGAAAAAACATTTCTCTGGCCCCATCATTTTAAAACAATTTCTGAAGGAGAATTCAATCAGAGGCTCCCATTTACAAGACTTTAAATTGGTCAATAATTCGAAAAAGAATTACACACACACACACACACACACACACACACACACACACACACACACACGTTTACTGACGCAATAGCATGGATTTGTGGAGAAAATCCAAAATTTACCAAATTGTAACATGACAGGTTTTGGCTCAAAGTTAGGAATACGTCAAATGACATCCAAAGATTTTGTCTACTATGAAAATATTCGAGCTTTTGCCACCCGGAAATACAAGTGACGTCACGGAAATATGTGTAGCTCCAATCACAACCTCACTGTAAACCCATCACGTCCATTAGATTTTTAAATTTTGCATCAACAGCGCCCCCGGCAGTTTCCGGCGGTACTGCAACATTTGACACGTATCCCAAAGACACAAATGCGCCCCAAATGGACAATTGTTCCGACTAAAAAAAATGGTGGGTGTGCAACATAAGCATAAATGAGCCTTGTTGTCTGTCAGTCGTATCTCACGTTTGCGATATGTCTGCGTCTTCGTTTTCTTCACTCATCGTCCTGCCAACAAGTCAACTTCGAGGTTTTCTAATATTGTTTTGTGGTGTCGGTCGACAACAAATCGCCCACCCTCCCCCCGACGTGACGCCATTAATTGTGACATTAACATGACATTTGTCTCGTCTGGCGACGTGTGCCTGATGTCAGCCAGACATCGAGAGGTAGCAGGCTAGGCTAACTTTAGCTTCCGTCAGCGGCGTCAAACAGACGCACTTACCTTAGCTTCACTTAACGTCACCGCACAACATGTGGCGTCACGTTGACCTACCTGGAGTCGCTCATGCTGGCGGCTTTGGTGACGCTCACGAGGCCAAGTCGCGTTTAAACTTGAAACATTCTCACAAACAAAAAGTGACACAAACATCGCCATTGAGCGGCGAGCCAGCAAACCATTTGTCCGCGCTCGATTGGAGGCTTCCTATTGGTCAACAAGTCACTAGGCAACAATACGAAGGGATCTGATTGGTCGGTGGCACTGTTGTTGTTTTTACATTAAAAGCATATGACGCGATATATTATTACCCTTGAGTTGGGATTTAAATACATTTAAAAGAAAATAAATAATAGCAGAAGGTAAATAATAGATATACAGTATTTATATTTTTGTGAAGGACTTATAGCAAGCAAACGCAGCTACAATAAAATGCTGTACAATTATCCCTCAGTAATATTTCTATAATGAGTGCAAAGTGGAGAGTTGTTGGTATTTTATGGAATACATAATTATTAACAGTAATATATAATTCTAAATTATAATTGAACAGAAAGCCTTTATTGTCACTGACTGTTGCGATCCAACCAATTTGGGGATATAATACACCCAGTATGTGTTGATATAAATTTGTATGTAATGGAACAAAACTCACCACCATATATTCTTTATAGACTGCTGAAACGACTAATATTACTGCAATTTACTGAAGAGCCATGAGTGTATATTTATCAGTCAGTATGTCTGTATTATAGTGGCCCCAAGTGGCCATGGCGCGCGCGCACACACACACGCGCAGACGCATACACACACACGCACACGCATGGATGGAACGGCCTTGCATTGATCTCGATCATTGTTGTGGATTTCCACTGGGATGACGTTCCCACGGACGCTTATCACCTCCGTCCTGCGTCGCATGCGTGTGTCACCAGATAGATGCAGGAAGCGGCAGCTCAGGAAAGACTCCTCAAAGTCTCGCCGCTTGTCGCTCACTTCCTGTTTCCAGAGCGGCACCCAGACTATCTTTGTGCTGATAAAAGTCAAAAGTTGAGGATTGATAAAAACGATAAGTGATTATTTCAGGGCTTTTTAAAAATTGGCACACAACTGTAACACAAAACACATTGACACGCACACCCAAGATGAAGGATGAGCTCCCTGGGGTGCACTCAAGCGGTTTATAAAGTGCCGGGGTGGGATCCTTTTTGCACATGTGTGTTTTGGTGACGCAAATGTTGCTCAACATTTCATAGCCCCAAAACATATTTCAGAAAAACAATGCTAATTCGTTTTTGTTTTTTACAAGAAAATGAACAAGAACAAAATAAAGCCAGCAGTGCCTAGTTTCAGTCGGCCTGTCTTCACTAACGCACTACTCGGTCCAGTGACTTCAACCACAGCGATGAAACACAGGCGAATTAAAGGAATGTCTTATTGTTTGCTTTTTCAACTGGAGCTTGATTCCATCTCATTTTAGCAGAAAACACTTTTTTTATGGCAGTCATGCTTGTCACTGAGGGTACCTGCTTCACACACACATGTCCAACTACCGCTGCCTTCTTTTCCGGGTTCTTCCCCCGTCAGTTTCTTCGTCACACATCCCGGTAACATTTTCATGAATTTATAAAACTTGTCCCGGACAGGGTATAAACAAGTGGACATGTCCGGGCAAAAGACGTTTTGTTACTCTACTCTAATGTCAAAAGTTTGCCCTGAAGCTAACATTGGAAGCTAATGTTAGCATTCCAAACTTCCTTAGCATTAACGTGCATTGTTAGCTCACAATGCTTTTCTCAGCGTGTAGCAACAAATTATTTTCTGCTTGCTGTTCTTTACCTACATGCGTGCTATACACATTTTAGCGTATATCGCATGCCAACGACTCGCCCGCTAAGCTCACACTTGACGTAGAAACATGACAAACTGATTAAAATCCAAACTAATTCTAATTATTCACAAATGAAACATACCTTTTAGTTGTTGGGTATGTGTGCTTGTATCCTTCCTTACCAAACTCCACCCTGAGTGTGCACAAAGACCCCCTGTCCACACACACATACACACACACGCACGCACACACCCCCCCCCCCACACACACACACACACACACACACATGCGTGCACGTAACAAAAACAAATCAAATGTGTCGAAAGGTGACAACGTGGTCTTTGTGCTTCCACAAACTTCTACTGTGCTCCATCGGCGGCCCTTTTGGCTCTGTTTGGAACTTATGGCTGCTTCTATTCGCTTCTTTTTTTAATATGCATTTCTAAGCGTATTTGATTTTGTTTTATCTTCCCTCATTTTATTCTTTCCTTGTTTTATTCCGTTCTTTGTTGTCCTGTTCTGTTTTATTCTATCGGGTGCGCCACCCTGGTTGACCTTGTTGCGAGCAGTGCACGTGTGTCGTCGTGCCTTCGTTTGCGAGGCTCGTCGTCGTTAAATCCAAGATGGCCTCCCGATAGCTGACCTTTTTCAAAACTGCTGGCTTGACCTTCTGCTGTAAAGGTCACTGAACAAGCAAGGCCTCATTTGTTTTTTACGTTTGTCTGATAGCAGCGTTGTTGATTTTGTTCAGGGACGACGACGACTTGACATGTTTATCTTTTTTTCATTTGGGCTCTTCGGCTTTTATCACTATAATGCATATGTCAGATTGCTGCTTTTCCACACAGTTAACACCTCCCAATCTTTTATTTTAATTTTTATTTTTTGGAACCTATTGCCAGCTCTTCAGATTTTTTTTTATCCTTTAACTGAAATACCCTAAAGTGCCGCCCTAGCACTCTCTAGTGATAAAAGGACTGGTAGGCATGTTGATCATGAGTAGACCCACAAACAAAGCTTCAAGAAGCGCTGTCCTAATAACGAGACAGGAAGTTTCCCTAGTTGGATCAAATACAGTATACCATTTTAGGGCCAATTTGGACAGTTCGAGGAGTTCTTCAAAAATGAATTGATCCCACAATTAAAAAAAATAAATAAAAATCCCCAAAGCCAGTAACTTAGCAACATGAAAATGAGTAGACATGTCTATCATGTGTAGACGCACCAAAAAAGTTTCAAGAAGCTTTGCCCCTAAAAGACAAAAATAAATAAATCTGCCATTTTACTTCCAATCTGCCCATTGGCTGATTGTGGACTTTCAAAAACATCAAAGATTGAACAAGACAAGAGATTTTGTGCAATTGGGACCAAACGTCAACCATATACAAGAGAGGTGGATGACGATAAATTGAAGAATTCTGGGGTTTTTGTTACTGTGTGTGGTCGGAGTAGGATGGTAAAGTTTGATGAGAAACCCCAAAACTCTCATTAGTCAACTTCTTTGTAACGTAATAGAAACACTGTTATAATGCTGAGTTCATTTGCACACCTTCACTGTGTTTGCAGCTACCCCCACCCTCTCACTCTCCTCCTCCAGCTCTTTCTCCTCCCCCCCCCCCCCTCTCCCATCTGCGCCTCACTGGCTTGGCATTCAGTCGCGTCTTGGCCACCACAGAGGAAGCTGCAGGTTCTTCACACACTCCCCAGGTAAAAACAAAACAAAAAAAAAATGGGCGGGTTCATTACTTTATTTGATGCTGACTTGACGACGACCTCTGACTGTGTGTGTGCGGGCGCGGGTACAGATGTAGATAGAACAGAACCGGCGCATTAAGGCATTGATCGACATGTGTCACAAAGAGATGACTCATGAACTAAACGATGGTAGTAAACCTTCAAACCAAAGTTGTCGTGACAGTTCATGTAAGCGTTGCTTCCGTATTTTTGATTGCTGTCACTCAAAATGAATCAAATGGCAAAGTATTCCGATTTTTGGTGTGCGTCGTTTAGTTTGACTTGCACGTGCAGGGCCGTGTATAGAGATGTGGGGGCTTCATGGGGCCGCGGGCCCCTTTTGGGTCATCTGACTGCTGTTTTTAGAAGTATCAGAAGTATTGAAAGAAAATTTTTGTCCGCTAATGTACATTTTCTAACGATCATTTCGTATCTTGAATGTCAATGTCGTTTGTTATTAACCGCGTTTGGGAAATGCCGTGCTTTCCGTGGTCATGCTGTCTCATCGTCAAACTTCACAGGCAACATCGAGATTTAAATCTCTACTTAAGGCAATCATCGTCATTGAGAAGGAAAATCTGAAGTTAGGAAAAAATGTCACAATCAGTTGGTTGAAAAAGAAGGAAGATGCTTCACAAAACTGATAAGAGAAAACTTGAGCATTTGGAGAGATTATTGGAATTTTCAGACAATATCGAGATTCAGATGCAACATTGAAATTCGTAGATAGTGTCGCAATTTTGAGGCAATGTCAAAATTCAGAGGCAACGTCAGAATTTAGGGGGATCGTCAAAATTTGACGATGTCGCCGTTTGGACAGAATATCGGAATTGACAGGCAATTTATCAATCGGAGGCAAAAATAACAACAAACACTTTTGAGGCGGCATCAAAATTCATTATCGGAATTTATAGAGATCGTCAGAATTTTGAGACATTGCAATTTCGGGAAAACAACTTTTCTGGCAATGTCTGAGCTTCAAGACAACACTGTAAAATTGGAGACATCATCACAATTTAGACATGGGGATGTTTCGGAAGAAGATGGAAGAGTAGCAATGGAGTACATGAAACTTAAAGAAGTCAAGTGAGAGTTCTTGACAGGCAACAAGAAGTCTCTGTATACTGCCCCGAGACTTTGTGGCTCCACCCTAGCCCCCACCCCGTTTCCGTCCGTAACACACACACTAGCCCGATTGACTTTGTGTAATTGCCGCGTGCAGGAAACAACAGGTGGAAAGTGTTTTCTTTTCTCTCTTCTGAGGAACATTGGAGACGTTTTATCCACATCACGAAAGAACGTTTGTGTGACCTGTGCGTGTGTGTATTTGTGTGTGTGTGCGCGCATAACCGACCCACCTCCCGTTTGACCTGGCTCAGTTTGCACGAACCAACGCAGCCTTTCTTCCAGCTGTTTCCACATGTCAGCACGCAGAGGCTGAGCCTGCGTCACGTGACTACTATGACATCACCGACGGCAGCCATTGGCGGCACTGCAGGGAGGGTTCATCAATAGTCGAGGTGGTGGCTAGTTGATTTAGCCTCCCTTGCTAGCGCTAATGCTGATGTCACAATTTTGGAGTGTCGTCGTAGATGTGGACTCAGTTAGGTGCAGTTCGCTCCAGTTCAAATGAGTTCGCTTCTGTTCAGTCCAGTCAGGTCCAGTCGAATTCATTTTCGTCCAGTCTAGTCAAGTTCAGTTTTTCGGTCCAGTCCAGTGAAATCCAGATCAGTTTACTGCAATCTAATCTATTCTGGTGGAATTCAGTCCAATAACCTCCAATTAGTCCAGTCTAGTCTATTCTAGTTCAATCCAGTCTAGTCCAGTCAAATTCTGCCTCATCCAGTTCATTGCAGTCTGATTTCGTTTACTCCAGTCCAGTCTAGTCCACTTCAATTCAGTCCATCCTCATCTTGTTTTGTCTGGTCAAGTTCATTTCTTGTCCCATATAGTTCATTCTCATCCAGTTCACTCCATTCCAATCCTCCCGAGCTCATTTCAGATCTCTTCAAACCAGCCTAATCTGGTCCAGTCTGACTGAAGGTCATCGTGAGTTCAAACAGGAAGAGGAGTAAAGCATGTGGATTACGCTGACATGAATGTTGTCCGTGTGCTGAGGTTCTTCCCACCTTTAACGTTCTTTCTTTGTTGGCGATGTCACATTACTCGAAGGCCAGGCGTAGCTTCCTAATTGGCTGCCGCTCACCTGAGGTGTCTTTGTGCCGCTCGGAAGCCACCACCGAACGGACACACTCACATATGCGCACACACACACACACACCCTGGTGACTATTTGTGACTGATGTGGAAATAGTTTGAGGGCTGAGAGCAGGTGTTCCAGCGTACCTTCCTGTGACATCACCACCTTGTTGTGTGATGTCATTGTTTGGAATTTTAAACAGCAAAATATTCAACCAAATCAAGTCGTTGCCTCTAATGAAAGTCTTAACATACAAACAGACATGACAAATTTTCTGTTCGGCTGCTTTTGCACTGACTCGGCGTCAGTGTCACGCTGTGTGTAATACACAACATATGTTTACCGAACACACGTTCACATAAAGTTATGTCCACATACACACACACACGCACACACACACACACACACACACACACACACACACACACACACACACACACACACACACACACACACACACACACACACACACACCCAGATACACACACACACACACACACACAGCTTTGAACTGAGGTTGTAATTTTGTGACGCACAACTCACGGCTTTACACTCAATTTCCAAATGAGCAACACACTCCTTGCAAAACGACAGACATTTATGGCTTTTATACAATTCTGACAACTGTCTGGCCCCACTGTTGCAGGAGAAAACTGTTTTAGATAATTAGTTCGCTTTGCAATCAGCCTGAGCACTATAAATAAGACATAGGTAAGCTGTTGTCAGTCTGGGGTACAATGGAGGGAGCAGGAAGAGTGAGAATTAGAGGGGCCAGAGGAAGAAGACGTGGATGCCGTAAGACGTTAGTAAGCATGCAATGCGCCAAACTGCACACTGATGGGTAGAATGAAAAATACATCTGGCTTTTGCTCTCTCTCACTGCACGAGGGTAGGCTATGTCACTTTGAGGTCATACTTTTGTCATTGTGCTGTAACCACACATGGACCCAATTTCAAGTATTTTTAGTCAAAGTGTTTCTTGTATTTACTGTAAACATCAACACAAACACAAAACTGAGTTTTTCCATGTCAAAACGTACACAGGAACACCCACCCCCACCTTCACCCCCCCCCACACACACACACACACACACACACACTCTCCTTCTCCGCCAGGAGTGTGTTGATCATTTGGAAATTGAGTGTAAAG
>CAAKHF010006629.1:0-11295 GCA_901007745.1 Hippocampus kuda | reverse complement strand
CAGGTCATGTTCACTCCCAAGTTGAATATGTGATGTGGTTTGCATCCTCCTCAGTGTTTGTTTATTTTTTGGGGGAGATTACATACATTTTAATATAGGTGGTCCCCGTAGTTGTGCATGGTCTGTGTCTGTCAAGGTAGACTCTTCATTATCTTGGCCTCCATCTGCAGTGAGAATGCAGTGTTGCAGTCTTACTTTAAAGGGGCGCTCATCAGAGCGACTCATCTGTGCTGGCAAAAGATTGTGGTCTTGCTCTTGCTGCCTATACAGCTGCACTCTGAAGTCAGGCAGATGAGGAATCCTCTATTTTCTGCTCACAAAAGCGGAAGTTTGAGTTTGAGAGAACAAGCAAGGCTTCAAAAGGTACATGTAATTGAGCAGCCTCAGATAGGCTATCTTAGAACATGAAACAGCAACAGTTTGTGACGGAGGGTAATTGCATCCCTGGGTCTGTGTAATGCCTTGTTGCGTCTTTTAACTTGAGCAAAGTGCTGAGAGTCCTTGTGTCAGCAGGTAATTGGTTGCAGACATCAGCAGCAACTTGAAGTGAAGGAAATAAGGCTTGCTAGGTTTGTATACTGTTTGCACATTTTATGTGAGAAAAATAACCAATGCAAAATAGCGTTTGTCCTTGAAAGGGACTATTACTGTATTGATTTATTTTCTTTTTTTAAATCAACATTGTACTTTGGTTTTCATTTATTCAAAGCATCCGAATTTCATTACGTAGCCCCAGGGCCAAGCAAAGATATGTCCCGTTCACACTGCAAGTGCATTTCTTCACATTTCACCTTGGTTGTGTATAAGGCTGGGCGATATATCGTTATATTATTGTTATCGAGATATGAGCATTCTCGATATTAACATTGACATTAGGATATCAGTCACGTGACCTTGCCATGTAAAGCTCAGTGCAAACAATCACATTTCTCCTTTTAAATTTGGTGTTGATCGACAGCTAAAGCCAGCCAACGATAGTCATCCTGCGGGAGAGTGCGGGCGAAGGAGATAGGGAGGGAGAGATAAGCACCTGCGGCTGGACAGCACACACACAAGAAATATATGTATGTTAGCGACAGTTACGCTCTCAAGTATATATAGTTCACTTAGATTGTGTTTTACAACATTATGTGGCCATAATTATAATTCCACAGTTACCCGTGGATAAAATAGAGGAGCTTATTGGAAAAATGTACAAGCAGCCTGCAAGTCGTTGGTACATTGATTGGGAGAGAGAAGAATTCTACAAAACTTTCCAGGTGGCACACAAAAGATGGTCCACGTACTTTCAGAAAAAGGTTAAATTAGTACATCACACAATTCCCATTACAGTAATCCATCGCTTATGGCGGGGGTTATGTTCCCAAAAGAACCCGTGATAATTGAAATCCGTGAAGTACTCATCTTTAGTTTTTACAATTATTATGTATACAATACTGTATTGAATGAAACCAAAGATTAAACCTTTTTTCAAGCCCAAGCATTAAAAAAAAAGAAAAATATAAACGTTTTCTTCCAAACAACTGACAGTTTTGACAAATACTGTACAGAACGTTTCATCGACATTGTGGGTTTTGTCATGGAGAAAATTTGTCAGGCTGTACAGCGATGAAGTGCGCAGACTGTTCTCTTTATTCTAAAGTAGTCTCAAGTCTCTTAAGACTCGGGATGCACAATACAATGCACTGTTTAAAAAAAAAAAAGTGAAACAACAAAGCCGTGAGATGTGAACAGCGAGGTATTACTGTTTCCTGAGTAAAATATATATATATATATATATATATATATATATATATATATATATATATATATATATATATATATATATATATATATATATATATATATATATATATATATATATATAATATATATATATATATATACATAGAGTTACATTTAAATTGTTCAAGAATTCAAACCAAGCATGGTTTTTTATTGACTTTCATCATGACACACTCTATGTTACCAGTTCAAAGCTTGACAGTGACCTTCCTTGTCAGAATGAATGTCCTTTCCGGTGGCCTGGGTCCAAACTTTTTCCTGGCTGGTATGGGGTAGGTGGGAGCTGTGGAAGGAGTTGCTTTATTAGCTGGTCGTGTGAAATTAATTGAACATCTGTTCAGGCACAGAAAGCTGACCCCAGTTGCAGCTGTTTACCCTCTGCATAAACATCTAATAAGCCTGCTCTGGTTATGTGCCTTGGAGATGCTCACGTTAACAAATATTTTTTTCCTAAAGTGAATGAAACCTAATGGCATTGAAAAAACATGTTCACTTGCAGGCTGTTAAGTGCATGCCATAACAGCAGATTATTATGCTTAACTGCAAAGATATTTTTTGCCAATTAGGAGCCTGAGCAAAGTAATTTCTTTAAAATTAATAAGTATAAAAACAATAGTGGTGAGTTGGAAGTTGTGGATGAAGGGGGAAACAAATTATAATATGGACTGAATATTACACTTGATTACAATTAAATTCATCTATCCATTCCTTATCCCAACTGCTTATCCTCACGACATACTGTAGATCAAAAATCTGTAAAATTAAAATAACTACTATAAATGCTCGTTATGACCAATTCATTTGACATAGATGAGAGAGTAGCAGACAATGATCTCGCTTGTGCCTACTGTGCTTTGGATCCTTGAGGACCAGTGAACATTTGACAAAAAGCTTCCAGGTGTAATTTTTCACGGTGCTCGTTGCCAGTCACCTTGTCGTAGTTTGCATGTTTCGTAGGTTGGTAGTGACGCTTGATATTGAATTCCTTGAAAACAGCCAAAGTCTCTTTGTGAACTAGGTAGACACAGTTGTAAAAATAATAGACATGCCTGCCTAATTTTCCATGCCTGTGAGTATTCACACAAACTCCCTGAGCTTCCCTTGAACCATGATAAGCAACATCACACGTGCACATGACGGCAAAATTAGTATCACACCTGTCCAAAACCTGAGATCATAAAGATTTACATGGTGTAAATATGTTACCAAAAAATTCAAACCACCTACAGTATACTGTATATCAAAATAGAACAAATCATTGAAGGGAGATTTGTAAAATGAATAAAATCAGCCCTAGTTTGTGATTTTTTTTTTCACACAGATCATTTTTAAGTATAATTAATAAAGTGTCAATGCAGTCTTTTTAAATATGGTCCACTCATAAATCATGGAAATCATGTCATTTAATAAAAGACAAAAATGTAGTCACCGAACCTCTGATACACTCAAAAGAGCCTCATTTAAGGGACGCCCATGTTGACAGTGTCACTTCAATGTATACTTCAAACTATAGTAGAATAACTGAGTGTGCTTCCTCGGTCGTACGATTTAAACTGTAGGAAAGTGGGAATGGTGTGGTGTCCTGTTTGCAGATTAGACTGGGGAGGAAACGTAATGTGTGCGTGTGGTGTGTGACTGTGTCACACTGCGCTGAGAGGGCGAGAGCACTGCCCAATTACTCAGCGTGCAGCTTCGAGGGAAACTGATTGCGAGAAGGACAAACAACCATTCATTATTGCATTGCAAAATAAATATTTTTGAATGAATCTTGATTGACCAATATGACAAGGTAAAGGCTCTCAGTCAGTCAGTGTACCCTATGACATAAGACATAAGAAAACCAAAAAGAAAGAAAGAAAGAAACAGATGGTTCTTTACATACTTATCGACATGAAAATTCTTAAAAGCATGTTTGCGGAGTTTTTCTTGTGTGTTGTCATTTTGCTGCCAAACTGCTTTCTGCAGTGCAATTTGTGCTCAAAGCAGTACTCTTGACTGTTGGATGGCGCTTGTGGAAGTGGCATGAAATGTCGTTCAGAATACACAAACGTATTTTGTCTGTTTATAGCCTCAGCATTTCTGCCAGCAGGAAGACAGTCAGCCAGTTGTCCCCCCCTGCACAGGTCTAATGTGAAGCCGAAACCCCTCGACTCACCCGCCTGATTAGAGACTTCCTTTGTTCCGTGTCGGTGGCACACCGTGAAGTATGATTGCAGTTGGCAAACCGGAGGCTTTGAAACAAACCTACTGCTGTGCTGATATGCATCACACTTTGCCCCCTTCCTTGCTTTGCAACCTCAGAGTCAAATGAGGTTTTCTTGGTCAGTTGATGTCTGAGCAGTAAGCCTTTTTCAGTGAATTTCTGAAGACTTTTTTTCTGGATTTATATTTGCTGGCACAGTGGGGAATTTTTTTCACGACAAAGCTAATAAAATACTCCAAATTAAATGTGGGTGTAATTGATTCGGCTTCTTAAAATGTTTTTGTATCTAAACCCTACTCTTTCTCTGTCTGTCTGTCTTTCTTTAGGCTGCTTCAATGGCCCTGAGCAGCTTGGGCCATGTATACACAGCCATAGGGGACTACCCAAATGCACTGGCCAGCCACAAGCAGTGTGTTCTGCTAGCTAAGCAGTCGAAAGATCAACTCTCTGAGGCACGAGAGCTGGGGAACATGGGTGCTGTCTACATCGCCATGGGAGACTTTGATAATGCCGTCCAAAGCCACGAGCAGCACTTGGGCATCGCCAAGGACCTTGAAAATAAGCGTGAGGAAGCTCGGGCCTACAGTAACCTCGGCAGCGCCTACCACTATCACCGAAACTTTGACAAGGCCATGTCTTACCACACTCACGTGCTGGAGCTCGCCCAGGAACTGGAAGAAAAGTCCATCGAAATGAGAGCATATGCAGGCCTGGGGCATGCCGCTCGCTGCATGCAGGACCTGGAGAGGGCCAAGCAGTATCATGAACAGCAGCTGTCTATAGCTGAAGGTTTGAAAGACAGAGCCGCAGAGGGAAGAGCTTCCTCCAATCTGGGTATGTATGCGAAATACTGACTTGTAAAATAACGACAGTGATGCCTTGATTTACTAATTTAATTCATTCTGTGTCCATGCTCGTAATTCAGAACGCTTGTATTGCAAATCATATTTCCCCATCGAAATGAATAGAAATACTGCACCATTAAGCCGTTCCAGTCGTACAAATAACATCACTACCTCTGACGTCTTGCTGCATTTTACAGTATTTGATCTTTTACATTTCGTGTCAACCGGAAACATTCTGGCGATGGCGCAGCAAAAATGACATCACAGAAACGACGGACTGGAAAGGATGAATTGTGTGGTACCCTATCTCCTGTTCTGTCGCAAAAAAATAACCATACTCTAATTACCTCTTCTGAAGAATACCTTTTTTCTCCAGCGGTTGTGCTTCAAAACTAAAAAAATAAAATAAAAGCATTCACAGGGTGGGGAGGCAGGAGCTAGGCATGCCCTATGTCATCTCGAAGTGACTGCTCTGTTGTTGTAATGCAGAATTCCAGCCTAAGGGGGCAACAAAAGGTAAGCGCTGCACCTTGAAATGCAACAGAAATTTCTCATTTACTGACAGTTCATTAAGAACATCGGCAAAATGAAATTTGATATCATTCAAGCTCCATATAAAAACAGCATCATCAAATGGCACCAGAACTGTCGGTAAGAAACAATCATTTGCTTGAAGCAAACTTCAATTCGCACTTCCTTGGAATGCCCCACACCGTGAACATTTTTTTCTGGAAATGGGTAGAAGTAGTTTGTAGTTTTTGTGTAAAACTCCGTCCATCAAGCACTGAATTAATTTGTCATCATAGGATCATTGAATAACAAGGACGTTGTGTCATCAAATAATTTGAATATTGCTTCACATAAAAAGGTCATTTTCATGAGGGAAAAATAAATCTGCCCTGCCATCAAAAGCACCTTCCTGCTGTCTTGGACTGAAACGAGAATCTAAAGATAAATGCGAACTTAGGAAATGACATGTGCACTTAGATGCTCATTGCACAATCTCCCTCCTTGCTGATAATTATGTGCGTCATCTAACAATTACATATTTCAATTAAAAATTCATAAACTATTGTCTCTTTAGATATCGACCAGTCCATGAGATAATTGCTGCGCCCATTTTGCTGTATTTATTGCAGCAATTACAACCTACACTGTCTGAATTATGATCGCCATCAGAGCAGCACTAACCTTGATTCTAATGGACAACCAAGAGGCTTAATAGTTCTTCCAGATGATTTAATCTTAACCTATGAGTAAAAAATGTGCGAGTGGAGAGCTGAGGTTAATCAACCAAACATAAATTGAAGCTGTGATTTGACCCGTCTAAATGGTGCACATCCCCTTCGCTGCAAAATAGTGCCGATCTTTAACGGGAGATGATCATAAATTAAAAGACAGTGGAGAGCACATTTTATGATGCCACCTACATGTGAGTTTTATGATGTCAGCTTCCAGTGTGCTGTAGGACTCCCACGATGACATCCCCAAACATCTTCTTTATGATTGGTTGCAATATTTGAGTAGTTCTAATGTTGTAATGAGTGCGGTGTTAAAGATCTCCATCTGGTGACATTGCTAAATGAGTGTGTCGTTGCAAATTTGTTGCTCAACAGAGACGGCCTCCGATGAGTAAGACCATCATGCTCATAGTGTCCCTCTGACACTCAGGAGCCCTCGCGTCCATGCAGCCAATCTGTTGATACCACTTGCCACGTTTCTCTCTCATTCCTCTCTTCACTTTTTGATGCTTCTGCCTTACATTGTCTTCGTCTCCCGCCTCACCCCCGCTGATCGTAATCTGGAGCTGTCAAGCCACTAGTAATTGAAACTGACTTGATGAATCGCTTAATTACCTTTAATAGCTGATTCAAGTGGAGCTGAATAATGAAGATAACCGAGAATGAAGTCGAGGTTGTGAAGCTTTTGTCTGTCTAATTGTTGTGTTGTTGTTTTGAGGCAGCGTGTTGTTGTTATTCCATCGTGAATGCCCACAAGCTCGCTCGGAACACTTTAAAACCTTTTTTCTTTTACTCAGTTTGCTTAGAAGACTGGAATGATCGAATCAATTCACAAGCAGCATTCAAAACAAAACAGAAGTTTTAGAAGTGGAAAGAAAAAAACAAAACTGCAAAATGGACACTTTTATTTGCCCTCTCAGCTTGTTTTTGGGGTTGGCTGCGGTATGGGTTGTGCAGTGCCTGACTTGGCTCTGAGGCACACTTGTGTCGAGATTGCCATCCTTTAATATCCAACCACGATGCCCAGCGGTACCAGCGGACCTGGCTCAGCACACTCTGACCTATAAAGCATAAGAACATTTTGCATTCCAGTCCCATATATTATTGAATAATTGCACGGCTTACCCACGAGTCAGCATCTCATTTCTGTGATGGGACTGAAGTAGCAGGTTGCCATCGAGTTGATGCTATCAATCTGCAGAATCTAAATTTTATCACCATCCTCTTCCATTTTTAACTTCAGGAAAAAGCCATTTTTGTTCAAACATGTAAACGTGTTGTGTATTCTCATTTTGATTGCTGTTCAATCGATCCTGCTCTGCTATCTTTATACAGAACCTTGAAAGTGGTCACATTCCTACACTAATCACAACATATTTGTAATATTGGGTTTTCGGGTTAAATTTCACAATTAATATGAACGGCACTATAACCTTTACTTGTGAACTTTATTTGACCATCTCTAAACTTTTAAATGCACATGCTCAACTGTTCATTGTTCTAGTATTGAAAGATTGTTTTCCAAAGATGTTGACTTCTACACCTAAATGTGCCTCTGCCAGTGTCTCTGTAGCCAATTGCGACCCTGTGATGACAAATTACGACACTCTAAGCTCAGTGGCTGCTTCCCTGTGAGAGCAGCCGTGTCATGGGGATGCACTATTCATAAAATGTTGGCTGTCCTCATGATTTGGTAGCGTAGAAATGTATTGGCTGATTTATGGATCAAACACCTGTTGTGGACTTTGTCATTCAGCCCTTGGTCGAGAACAGCAAGATGTGCAAAAAGCACTAAAACACAGTCTGTCTGTCCATCCGCCCGCACATTCGTCCGCATGAAAATCAGGACGGTACGGAGGGCATGCCTGAGTATGCCGTGCTTGAACATTGGCAAAACAGAAATTAGACTCGCTGGAGTTTGTGCATGACATTGGCACATGAACTGTAATATCTCACCTTTTGGAATATGTGTGTACCTTGCACCTTCCAGTCGTGCAGCAATTCAACCTTTTTCCCCTTTCCCCTCCACTCCGGATTCCTGAGGGTTTCCTGTTTGCTTTATTCATAATCAAAAAGCAACAAACATGAAGAAAATAACAGGAAGAGTTCACACCTCAAAAAAATCGGCACTGATAAACACACAGGGCATAACAGGAGTAACGTCTGTACTGAATTACCTTGAGACATTTTGTCATGTACCTTGTAGTGAGAACACTAATTCATTTTGCCCTTGAAAATTGGACTCTGATGTCCACTCACCCAATTATGTAGCAGAATATTTTTATCTGCTAAAGCACCGTGATTTAGATTTTATATGTTGGCTGTGATGTTCCATTGACTGAGTGGTTATGCTAATGAATTATTAAAATGCATGAGGAATACGTTTATGCTCTCCTTCTCTGAATTCAACTTTAAATATCAATCCACAGTAAAACCTGCATTATCGAACACACTAAAATGGTTTTAAGCATATCGGTGCAAATGCATGTAACTATTTTAAGACTGTTCAAAGATGGGACCAAATACACGAACCCCTAGACTTGCCTCGAGCACTGAGGTGTAGAGATTACTCATTTTGGGGCCTAAGCCTTTGGAAGTCAATGCATTATTAGTTTGACTAGGAGAAATAGAAGACTTTACAAGGGAATTTGTCCAGCCTATTGGCTCAGACAGGATAAATTGAAGGCAAAAAGGAGCTAACCAAATACACACACCTAAAATGCATTTGTCTGGGATTGACAAGATCTTCAGCTTTTTATTGGGATCTATGTCAATATTAGCAACCTTTCCTTTGGTGGAGACATGATGGTGTTCTTACAGGATGTTCTCCTCTGTTTACTGCAATATTAATCACAGGGTCACAGGCTGAAGCCTATTCCAGCAGGCATTGTTTCACTTCTGTTTTTGAAAAATACATACCGTGGAACTTCTTTTCTGTTCTGCAAATATAACTAAAGACCCAAAAACACAAAATGTTCCCCTGGTCCTTGACACTGAAGTGAAGATAGCTGCATTGTTTGTCAAGATGTCCAGAAAGTTCCGGACAGAATCGGACTCTATAAACGCAGACTCTGATCGATGTCAAAAAATATATGCACAAAGTACAAGTAATGACGCTGGCACAATAACCAGGATAACAACGAGAACCAAGAGCGCTTGCAAAAGGCAAGGAGAAGGTAAACATGCTTGTTGGTTCGAATATGTTGTTGGTGTTCTTTTAAGATCTTTGGAAAAAATGTCATCAAGATATACAAGACAACATGCATTCAGTGGATCCTGCATTTCATCATTAATGAGGTTTTGAAAAACTCTAGGGGCGTTAGCTAGTCCAAATGGCATTACAAGGTACTGCACTCAAATTTTCCTTATGGAGTCTTGAAGACCATCTTCCACTAATCCCCCTCACAAATTCTTACCTGGTGGTTAGCACTACGAAGATCCAACTTTGAAAAAATGGTCACAGATTGTAAGGTCACAAAAGCGGAGTCTAAAAGAGGGAGAGGGTTCTTGTTTTCGATGGTGATTTTGTTTAGGCCTCTGTAATCAACACACGGGCGCAATGACTTTCTTTTTGATATAAAAGAATTTTTTCCCCCAAGGCAGATTTAGATGGCCTGATTAAACCAGTAGCGACGGAAACAGTAATATATTCTTGCAGTGCTTCCTGTTCCAGCCGAGATACCTGGTGTAGTCTAGACGAAAGTAGAGATGCTCTGTGAATAAGGTCTTTAGCACAATCGGTACGGAGGGTGCGGAGGCAAAGATTGAGCATGGGCTTTGCTAAAAACATGGCTCAGATAATGGTATTCCTCGGGCACTTTCTTTCAACAAATTACTGAGCTGACTCTACATTCACCCTCTCTGGTAGTAGACTGTAAACAATGAGAGAAGCAAAATGGACTCCAGTGTTCATTGGTTGAACGGTTCCATGCAATTATGACTCTGGAGCCAACTCTAGCCTCAGACTACTGGTGTCGACCGAGCGGGCATAATGAACATTTTTTGACTGGGCTGGTCCACGGACCACCTGATGGGACTGCTCCAGTCTGCAAAGTCCCGGGGCCTCTCCCTGATGCAGTTGTCCACTCGGATGCTAATGAGTTCCTCAATGTCGTAGTGCTGTCATGGATAGCCAGTTCATTTCAGGAACTAAGTCTGCGGTGAAAAAAATGGTGCGTAAGGCACAGTTACCCAAACCACTTTCCACCACCAATATACAAAAACCGATAGCGTAGTCAGCGACCGACTGACTATCCTGAGCACAGTCCAGTAATTGTCCCCAGTCTCCTTCTCATAGAAAGGATGGTGGAACTCCCACAGGAATTCTGCCAGGAAATTACTAAAGGAGGACCAAAGTTCTGGTTTCGCATTGCGTATGACATTATTTTATTCTCACATGCTAAGTTTAAATATTCAATAGGACAGCTCCAAAATGAATTACTTTTGGAGTGGTGTGTACTTTTTCAACACAATCATAATTAGCTTTGATCCATCTAAAGACAGTTCATTCCAAGGGACATGTCATGCTTCATCTACAATCTGATGACCGATGTTTCCGGCGCTAGGGAGTGGTGGGTTTTCGAGCAGCTGCAGAGAAGAAACAGCTCAATGTGTGCTGTAGGTGCAGTTGGGTGCAGTGTTCTATGTGAGCCGACCGCCCACTCAGCATGCATCCGTCTTACTGTACCTGTCGTTTTCAAAAATCTCCCTTATCCCCTTTTCTCTGTTAGTCAGACTGTGTCTTTCTGAGACTACGGATTTGGTGTCTTAAGGCCAGAACACAACTCTACCCCTTCCTCTCTATCGCAGACCTCTTCAGGCTCTGGCATCCTCAGCTCACTACCTCCCCCCACAGATCACTTCATACAATAATAAAGCTGTATATGTGCTCTTTCACACAGTAAAAAAAATTAATTCCTGTTCATCCCTTCACCAGTGAAGGCTTCCTGAGAAGTCAAAAATATTATTTGGAATTATTTGATAAAATACTTGACACATTCACTCTCTGACCGACAATAACAACCAACACTGCCACAATTCCAACATCCTGCCTTTTGAACATAAATGAATAAAGCAATGTCTCTGCTAAAAACCTCATATCACAGGTTCCCAAACTTTTTTTTTTTTTGCATCCACCCCATTTTGGAACTGTATGGCATGACACAATCGTAACACTGTCTGTGTTGATCCCCATACAGCATCCCCCCCCCCCCCCCCTCCC